>WJEZ01001481.1:0-17319 GCA_009869925.1 Thalassaphorura encarpata
AGTTCCTATGACATCAAAAAATTGTATTGTTAAACTCTAAACTCAAACAAGACTAAAGTTTCATATTCTGGGCGAATAAATTTTTTAGAGCTTTGGCCAAGCATAATCTCATAAAATCACCTAGATTTTAAGATAATTTGGAATTGCAAAATCACAAATAAATTTCAATCAAATAAAACACCATTTAAAATGGCTCCAATTGTCCAGCAACCACGGGGTCAACCACCCCGGGGTTATCAGCAACCCTATGGGCAACCGCCAATCATGCAACAACCTATGAACATGATGCCTCCTCCTCGTAAGAAATAAAATTTCGTGCCAATTTCCTGACATTTTTTGACATTTTTTTTTAATTTTATAGCTCCAGGCATGAAAGGAGTCCCACCAGGGTTAGAAATCTTGGGTGGGCTAAGCCATATTTTTGTAAAACAACAAATCGAATTAGTAGAAGGTAAATTAAATTTTGATTTTTCATAAAAAGTGCATGCATGCCATGTAGTCCATACAAATTGTATTTGCAGTGATCATGGATGTTGAGACGCCAAATCGCTACGATGTATTGGCTGGAAATGGCCAAAGGATTTACTTGGCTCAAGAAACTACAGATCCAGTTTGTTTGCAATGTGGTGGTTCCAGCAGACCATTTCGAGTTCAAATCATAGACCTGTTTGGTAGAAGCGTCATGACTCTGGTTCGTACTGATGGTGGTTGCACAGGGGTAAGGAAGTACTTATACATATAGCACCGTACTTCCAAAAAAACTAATGCTACAATATTTATTTTCTATAGGTCATGGTCGTGACCGCAATTGATGGGTCATTGCTGGGTCAAGTTTCACAGCAAGGGTGCTGCACTCCTGTTTTTGACATTACTGATGGAGCTGGGCAGTTAATTATGAGGATTTCTGGACCCCCTGGGGCTGATTGTTGTACTGGAGCTGCCGATTACCCTATCACAACTCCAAGTGGTCAAAATCTTGGAATCATTCGAAAAACATTTTCTGGATTTATGCAAGAATGGATGACAGATGCGGATAATTTTGGCGTTGAATTTCCACCAGATTTGGACATCAAATGGAAAGCACTCATGTTTGCATCTGTTTTCCTCATTGTGAGTCAAATCAAAGCAATGTTGACTGCAGGGCTTCAACTTAACTGGAGCTGCAGATTACCCCATCACAACTCCAAGTGGTCAAAATCTTGGAATCATTCGGAAAACATTTTCTGGATTTATGCAAGAATGGATGACAGATGCGGATAATTTTGGAGTTGAATTTCCACCAGATTTGGACATCAAATGGAAAGCACTCATGTTTGCATCTGTTTTCCTCATTGTGAGTCAAATCAAAGCAATGTTGACTGCAGGGCTTCAACTTTATATTTTTTTCATTGTTGCGTTGCAGGATTTCATTTATTACGAGAAAAGTCCAAATCACGACCGTCATCATCACCGTCATCATCGTCATCGTGGTTACTATTAATCATGTATCGATTCATATTCTCAAAGACCAATGCGTTGAGTATTACAAGAATTCAATAATAAACTGTGCAATTTCGATGTATTCAAGAACTTATTGCTTCTACTTTCTTTGCGTTCGTTTCCCGTGGGGACAAAATTTCTTATTGAAATTGAGTTATTAGCAGCATGTTTTAATTTCTAGCTTATTTCTCCTAATGGGTAAAATTGACCATGGTTTTTGAGACTTTCATACTATTCTGTTGAAATTTTTGCAATAATGGCACAATTAGCAAGAAAGAAAACAGAGATGAATCTGTCAGAGCCTAATTCCGAAACTGGGGCTCAGACTCAAGACCGGACCAAGCGTGCTGATCGTGAGCCTCAGAAGGAAGATGGTAAAATTGGTCCTGATAAAAAAATTTCGGTCTTTTTTTCAACATTTGATTTTTTAGAGCCTCAGGATTTCTCAATCATGATGTTTAACCGGAATTTTGGAAAAAATCCTAGCTTCAAGGATTTCAAAGTTCATACTGTCCTACCTCGTAATTTGATAAAATACTAAAGATTTTAGATCTACAGATAATTATTATCACTTTATATATAGCGGAACCGGTACCTGGTATCCCACCTGGGCTGGAATTAATGATTCCACTAAATTACCTTTCTGTAAAGCGAAGGACTGATTCTCTTCCTCGTACGTATGCAAAATACAATCCAGGATTTTTCTAGTTGATGATGTAACTATTTTTCTGGGCAGCTCTAATGATAAGAAATGCTCCAACTTCGTACGAACTTTATGACGCAGAAGGTCACAGATTATATTTCGCTGTTTTGAGTTCCAAAGGTCGAAAAAGTGTACAATGCTTTGGGAGTCATACGAAACCTTTTGAGATTGACATTCTTGACTATACTGGAAGAATCGTAGTTAGAATGAAGAGACCATATAATTCTTGTCTTTACTTATCGGCTCTTCCTTGTTTCTGCTGGATTTTTGGTAGTTGTGGAGGAGTACGTTATATTAAGTTACAATTTTTTAAATTATTATCAAAATAATACAATCAAAAATTCAAAAAATTGATTTGACAGACTATGACCGTGTATTTAGGAGAGGGAGGTACTGCTAGGGAAAATCATACACAAGTATGGATGCTTTCGTCCGAAGTATGAAGTGAGAGACCTTGATGATGAGATCATAATGACAATCCGTGGACCAGCATGTGCTGATTGTTGTTTGTACGGTTGTTGTACTTGTGATAAATCAGAATTCCAGGTAACAGACTCCGATGGATTGGAAATTGGGGTAATTTCACAAATAAAATATGTTCGCCCTTCTGAGGAGAAACTTGGGTTATTCAAGAAGATTAGAATCTGAAGCATCAGATTTTCACTCTGGGAATTTTGGTGTAGTCATTTCTTTTGATTTGGACACTCGGCACAAAGCCCTCATTGTTGCTGCATCTTTTCTCATTGTAAGTCAACATTTTATTTGACAAGCGCTAGGGCAAATTCGCTAATATTGAAATTTTGTCTCCTCTTTTAAAGCATCACATGTACTATCACGACCACGACGAGCAGGCGATATTGGAAGAGGAAATGAAGAAGGACAAAGATAATGATAGCATTGAAGACGATCAAAGTGATATAACCTCACAATTTTAGTAGGATAACTAACCCTAAAGCTGAAGAAATTCAAACGTATTATTTTGTCAATGTTTCGTATCGTAATTTTAAGTAAACTAGTCAAGATTTGACTAAATCGTGTTGTCAATTCATTTTTGCAAAGAAATTTATCGTTAATATACTTTGACTGTAAATATATACAACTCAAAGCAAAAAATTATAAGAGCCAGGTCATTAAATTTAGAAATAGCCTAGATCCTACCTTCAACTTAATAATAGTCGAAATTGCTATACATAATCATGGCCTATCCATGGATGAACTATTCCAGGAATTTTAATGCAATGCGCAATAATAATGAACCGGATGTCCTTCTCACTAATTCAAATATGAAATCATTGTAATTACGAGGATTGAACTAAGAATTTCCTGCGTGCGTCAATTTAGGCGATATGAAAATGCTAGCGTGATCAAACGTACAATGTGCTATTGTGAAATTGACCAAGTATTTGAGTTTGAACGGAAAATACAAAAAGATTTTAGTATGTTTTTACACTTCTAGCAAAATGGGTAGACCTTGCTGCTGCTTACGTCTGAGAACGGCTGGTATTCTAATTGGAATTCTGGAAATTGTAAGATATATTGCCTAAAAACCTAAAAGAAAGAAAGAAATGAAAGAAATGAAAAAAAAACCTAAAAATTATTTTATTAATTTTTCGTCCAAATTAATTAATTTCGTAGGTATCATGGTCAATCAATTTGACAATTTCGGGTGTATTGCTCGTAATGACAGCTTACTATGACAAAAAAGTACAGGAAAAGAATAGTAAATTGGCAGAAATTTCGGGTCAGACGGAAAGTACGACAGATTGGGAATTGATAAGCCATTCCACCACACCGAGCACAAATGCATTGACAAAAGAGGAGTCTAAAAATGAAGAATCTCCTGAAGAAGTTCAGAGAATGAGTAAATTGACAAAATCTAAGTCTAAAACTTTCACAACTTTTTATTTTATGCGTATTTAACCCAATAGTTGCGATTTCCTACATGGTGACGAGCCTTTGTCTACTTTTAGCTGTTGTCAGGATCCTTATTGGTGGAGTTTTAATCTTTGGAGTTTTTAAGGTTCGAAATTAGCCCAACAAAAACAAAAAATCAACCTGACCTGCCCTAACTTTATATGATATGCTCTGATTTTGGTTTTTAGAATAACATCTCCATGGTCAAATCCTGGTTCGCTATCAAAATCCTGGTACTACTTCTGACGATATGCCTATTCATTGCATCGTTGACGACAGGACAATTTCATATTGGAAATATTTTGTATTATTCTATTAGTATAGGCGGAAGTTTTTATTTTCTTTGGGTAGTATTTGAACTCCTGGTAGAAATGAAGAAGGATGCGATCAGTGCTAGGAGTCCTAAATTTAAAGCATAATTTTTGTAATGTTAAAAATTATTCACTGTAATTATGGAAAATTTAATGTAAAAAACTACAAAAACATGTTTTTAATAAAAGCAGATGAGTATTCGGACAATTCATCTACCTTCCATTCTAATTTCAAGCAACCAAAGTAATCTGAGCAATCTGCAATCAATTCGATTAATTACAAGTCAATTTGCCATACAACAGACTTTAATTTATAATTTACTGTTTTGCGTTTGCATTAATAATCGGGCAGTGCAGCGTAGTGGAGATTCACTCACTCTACACACTATTAAAGACAACCATCGTGTAAGAAAATTCTTTAATCTCAACTTAAGATGTTAAGTATCTCAGGTGAGATTAAAGTCATCAAGTCGGAGGTCTCAAGATGTGAGCATTATGATGTGAAAATTTTGATTTTCACCCTAACACTCGGATGAAGTCACGTCGATCAACCAGGACGGTTTGATATTAATAAATTAGACTCGGATGTGGTTGTGGAGTTTACAAAATTTCAAATTAGAATGAAGATTGGGATAGAATTATCTCTGATTTTGAGCTAAGCTGACCATCATTATCTGATTCCTATCCTGTGTCTCGGTCGGCCTTTCTCATTGAATTTGAACACAAAGGAAAATTTAACCCATTTCATTTTTATAACGTAACACGACAAATCGTTGTACTATTTCTGACCATATGCTAAATTCATTACATCGTTGACAACAGGACAATTCTAGCTTGGAAATATGATTCACTACTCTATTAATATAGGCGAAAGTTTTTATTCTTGCTTTGGATAGTTTTTGAACTCCTGATCAAAATGGAAAAATGAGAACCAAATTTAAACCATAAATTTAAATTCATGGTTGTAGTTTTGGAAAATTAAAGAAAGCTGAGTCCATAAACGCGTTTTAATTTCTCCAAGCTAGAAATTATTGAAACAGTTCACTGAACTCTAGAGACATGAAAAATAAGTAGGTTAATGAATATCCGTGTTTTTGTTTTTGTGTTTTTTTGGTTCATCGTTATTCAGTGTTCTCAATTTAAACGTGGCGTACCACTTGCCACTTAATAATTGCACCAGCCTAGTCTTATTTTTATTAAGTTCATTTACCTTCACCTGACACCTCAATAAGCTCAAGGAAGAACGGGTCATTCGTAAATCCGAATTTCACCATGTCGTTCAAACTCTTCTGCTTTCTTCGTTTAAAAACAGCTGCTATATTGATTGCGATTTACGAGATGGTAAGTTATTCGAAATTGTAATTTCGAAACATAGTATAAATTTACAGTTGTGATGCATGATTTGGACCAGATCACCTTTTCGATCGTGATGATCCATGCAGGTGAAGATGCTTACGTGTCATGGTACAATAAGGAGTACGAGTTTGACTTCCATCATGGGAATAACCCCAACGCTCCAATATTCCAAGACCACTATAAAATAAGTACGTTACGTCTACATGAGATAAAATTATAAAATAATTATTAAATCGTCTCTGTGTAATTTTAGCAAATGCTCGTTACTTCATCTCCTTCACACGTACAGTGATTTGCGCTGTGAGGATTGGTGCGGCCGTGGCTTTGATCTTTGGGATTCAAAAGGTTTGTTATTTTGTTTATGTTTATGCAAAGATGTACTACTAAGAATTGATTTATTTATTTATGTAATTCAGGCGAAACTTGATCTGGTTCAATGTTGGGTATGGATCAAAGTCTTGACCATATTCACTGCAACTATCTTGCTTTTGGTCACTGTGTTTAATGAGGATCCAGATTCCTCAACCAATGTGTTACTGGTCAGCCGTATCCTGCTCGAAGTTTTCTTCCTTTGGGTGATTAGCAAATTCAGCGTCGAAATGAAAGAGGATTCGCCCGAAAGAATCATCCCAAAGCCAAGGGTAAAGTGTCCACCAAATTCTGTTGCAGCAACTGCCACGGATACTTGTAAAATCCCTTACACTCAATTCGAGTGACTCTGTCCCAAATATAGCTATTTCATTTAATAGGCCTTCAGTAAATGACATGACAAATAAACTTATATGCATATTCATTGCATCGTTTTTACTTTTGGATAATTTTTGAACTACTACTGGTCTAAATAAAAAAAGATGCGAATGCGATCAATGACAGGATTTCAAAATTTAAAGCATAACACCTTGAAAAATCATTGAAGCAGTTTCGTTGAATTCAAATAAAATAGGAATGAAAAACAAGTAGGCAAATAAATATCCGTGTTTTTGTTTTCGTGTTTTGCTTTGTTCATCGTTCTTCACGGTATTGCTATTGCTGAGCTGACTGTTCCCAATTCATAATCGTTACGTCAGCCTAGTCTTATTTTTTTAAGGTTCATTTACCTGGCTGGACCTGAGACCTGAATAAACTCAAGGAAGAACTTGGTACGGTCATTTGCAAAACTGTATTTCAACATGCCACCGGTTAAAATCTGCTGCTGTCTTCGCTTGAGAACCGCGTCTTTTCTGATTGCAATGTTTGAGCTAGTAAGTCTGAAAATTTCAAATTTATCATGGAATAGATTTAAATACTCATCATTTGGTCCAGATCAACTTTTCGATCATAGCGGTTCATTCAGGAGAGGATGCTTATGTAGTGGGCTACAATTTGTACCATGCGGCTGAACTGAAACATTATGCTGGAGCCAAGCCTCATCTTGAACCATGTACGTGAAATATGGTAATAAAATATTTTTTGGATTCCTTAGCCATTGCCATATTTCTGTATTATCTTAGCAAATGGTGCTCTCGTAATTTCCATCGGACGTACACTGATTTGTATCGTGAGAATTGTTGCAGCCGTGATTTTGTTATTTGGAATTCAAAAGGTTTGTTTTTTTGGCTCGTTTATATTAAGGCAGGATTTATTGTATTATTTGTGTATTCAGAGGAAACTGAATTTGGTTAAATGCTGGTTATGGATAAAAGTCATGACGCTGGCCATTGCTACCATTATGATTTTGTTCACTCTGTTCCATGAGCATCCTGATTCTTTTACAACCGTCGTATTTAACTGCTTGAAATTCTCTTCCTATGGGTGGTAAACAAATTTGAGATTGAAATGAAAGAGACTGCTACAAGAATCCCAAAAACAAGGGCCAGGGTTCCACCAAATTCTGTTGCAATTCCAATGGGTTCTTGCCGAATCCCATACAATCAATTCTGAACGACTGGCTATTCAGTGTAATTTTTTTTATTTGAACATGATACATACAATAAATCTAATGAAAAGTTATTATTTTGAGTAAAATGGACACAATTCAAAACCTTAGCGTAGCATAACTACTAAAATGCACCATTCGTATCGTATCGTAAATATTTCTTATGCGCTATTCCAACAGATGAGTAAAATATGTACATTCCATTCCAATTCCAAACAACCAAACGAATAAAACATTAAACAAAAAAATTCACAACAAACATGATTAATTAATTAATTAAATACTAATAAATGCGAGTTTTTACGAATTCAGGCTAAAAATTCTGGTTAGTAAGGGAGAGGTTAAAACTAGAGTCCAGAGTATGAGGTTATTGAAGTGAGATGAAATTAGTAACACGTGTGAAACACTCCCGGAGCGACCTGCAAGCAATTCCATGGATTAATCACAATTATTAATTAAACATTCCACAAATCATGTACATTAATTAATTAGTACATTGATTCTAACTAATTATTTTTTTCACTGCTGCTCCATTCATGAATTAATTTGGGGTAGTATGGCATGCATTCGTATTATGGTTATGGTTAGCTCAAGATTTTCTTTTCATGTACAACAATTTGGACCAAATGTTAATATAACAATGCAAAAAAATAACACAATGAAAAAGAAACGTAAATTGTATGTTAATAATGCAATAAATTGTCCCAAAGGTAAGGTAGAAGGCACGAACGGAGTTCTCCCGATTTTATCATTCAGCGCAGAAGTGGTCCAGGCATCTGGTATTCTGGAAGAACATGACAATTCCCGTAAACACTACAATTCCTTGCAAATAAACTTACAAAAAGAAAAGCCAAGGAACCCAGCATAGCGGTTTCAAACATATCCCAAAAAAGCAACAACAAAAAATCTAGGACACTTAACCCAAAATCACATTTTAAAGAAAATCTTTAGCCAAACCATTTATCCAAGAATTTTGGCCTCCACCACTTTGATTTTGAATTTGTGTTTGTGATTGGAGTTAATTTTTGTTCAGAATCAGAATCAGAACGCAATTGTGAATAAGGGACACGATCATGGTCATGGTCATGGTCATGATTGTGAATCAGAATAATTGTAAGAGTGCTATTGCCATTACTTGTGCCAGCACCAACACCAGGGACAGAATGTGAGCGTGAAATTGTAGTGATGATTGTACTAGTATTCGTTTTCGTTATCGCACGCCTACCTGTTTCATCCGAACTATCAGCGAGGTAATCTGGAATTGTGGCTTTCTTCTCACTATCTGAATCACCATAAGGATCTGGATGTCTCATGGAGGAAATTCCTTTTGCATCACAACCATACCACCAATTTCCAACGGAACGGGGAAAGGGTGGGTCAGATACGTCAATCTAATTTTTGACAAAATGTATTGTTATAAAAATTAAATTTCCAGGTGAAATTCCACAAAATTTGTCTTACGGCAAAGTTTCGGTCATTGAATCTCCAATACTTATTTCCTTTGAAGAAATAAGTGTATCCATTAGCATAGCGGAGAGCCCCATCCAAATTATTTGGAATTCCTTCCCAATTTGAAATTGGTTTTGGATACCCGGCTGTCACTGGGGGTTTTCTTGTTGGGTCAAATCTCCAATATTTATCTCCTTTAAAAAAGTAAATTTTTCCATTTCCACTCCAAACCATTGCAGCATCCAAATTGCTTGGGATTCCTTCAAATCCATCAGTAATGTCTTGTGGGTAGTCTCTGTCAAGTTTCATGTCTGTGAAACGCCAATATTGCGAACCCTGTGTGGCCAAATAAAAAAATGTCAAAATATGAGCTAAAAAATGAACCACAATGATAACTAACCTTGAAAAAATAAGAGCGCCCATTTGTCCATGTGAATGAAGCATCAAGATCTGAAGGAAGTCCAGGTGCAAATTCAGAGATTTTTCTCGGATATCCATCAGCAACAGCCGTTTCGGTCAATTGGTAGTAATTATCACCTGATAAATTATGGAGAAAATTAAAATTGAACTTTCGTTACGCAGTTTCTCATATTTTGAAGTTACCTTTGAAAACATAAGTTTTTCCATCAGACATGGTTTGAATCGTGTCAATTTTGGGGTCATCACAAAGCGGTGACCTCGCAGGGACTGAGCCACCACGACTTGGGACTTTTCCTTGGTCAGGTTGAATCGGCTTTGGTGGAGGCGGGCGTGACCTGAATAGGAACTTGCTTTTTTCCATAGAGTGACTGAAATTAAATAAAATATATATAATTTTCTTCACTTTTTGACCTTTGACCTAATGAAAGCCAACATACCTGAATAGCAAGGATATCATCCTCATCTAATTTAAACTGGGGTTGATAACCACGATAAAATGGAGCCATGAGAGCACTTCTCACATCAGAATGTGACAATCCAAGGGAATGACCAAATTCATGTGATGCAACTTGAAATAAATTTGTTCCCCGATGACTATTCACACTCCATTTTTCTTCATCGTCAAAATGAGCATCTCCACCGTACACAGGGAAAAATGCATGGGCCAGTGTTTGACCTTCTCCACCAAATTCATGTGAAGCAACTTGAAATAAATTTGTTCCCCGATGACTATTCACACTCCATTTTTCTTCATCGTCAAAATGAGCATCTCCACCGTACACAGGGAAAAATGCATGGGCCAGTGTTTGACCTTCTCCATCAAAAGGATCCCCATCTCCATGTTCTCCTTTTTCAAAACGAATCTCAATATGAACTTTACTACTTGCATCTTTGACGCGAGAAAATGTCAGATTTGTTTCTCTCTCCCAAACTTTGAATGCTTCTTCAATTTCTCGATCTACTTCTGCTTTTGTCAGGAGCCTTGGGAGCCAGTGTTTGACCTTCTCCATCAAAAGGATCCCCATCTCCATGTTCTCCTTTTTCAAAACGAATCTCAATATGAACTTTACTACTTGCATCTTTGACGCGTGAAAATGTCAGATTTGTTTCTCTCTCCCAAACTTTGAATGCTTCTTCAATTTCTCGATCTACTTCTGCTTTTGTCAGGAGCCTTGGGTACTTGGTCACTTTGTAGGTCAGGTCACGGACTTTCCATCGAGAACCTAAAAAAAAGACAAGATAAATTAGTTTTCAGCCCATGCATGCTATGGAAAGTTTTTCCAAGGATTCCACCTCTTCATACATTTTTAAACCCACCACACAGCAAGGATAAGACTCAAAAATCAATAATTAGTCGTTAAATCGTATCGTTTCGGGTAAACTAGCTACATTTCCCTTCCGGTGTAATGCAATATCATGTACCGGGTATGTCACAAATTCTAGATAGATGGACAAGTGAAGGTCAGACGACAAAACGATGGGATCTAATCAAAATCAATAATTGCAGGTATAAAAAAGGAAGACCCCGAAACCGATTTCCTTATAATGAAACCCATCACATTCTTTATTAATCACATCAAAGAAGAGGAATCCTTAATTCCGAATTCCTTTCAAAAGGTGACACTTTACCCAAATTTGAGTAGTGTGCCTGTGCCATACACCAAAGAGGTAGTAAATCAAAAGGTTTAACCTTTATTTCAAAGGAAAGTCAAATCCTTAAGGGCCAAGGTCAAATTTTAGATTTGATGATTGAAATTGATGATATTAAAATCCGTACCTTGCAATGTGTAGCGCTTCCTTCGTTTTGCATCATGGCCGATTTTATCACGAACTCCGCAATCGCGGTGTCCCCATCAACTCTGCAGTCTCAGCGTCTAAATCCCCAGTCACATTGAGACCAGCAAATGATTGAAAGTCTTTGATGGCTCCACGAATATCTACTAAAGCCCCGGATCCGGGTTTCATGGCAGAACGGTCTAACCAACCGAATTGGGAAAGGTACATCTAAAAAAATCATAAAAAATAACAATGGGTTAGTCAATTATCGTGGAATTTATGTTCAAGAAAATTCATAATTCTGACTAGCAAAACATTCGGTTCAAATGAATGAGGTGAATGAATTGAGACATGCGATTTGTCCAATTTTTGTAGTTAATTTTTTTTGCTTGCATGTGCTATGCGTGCCGCGTGCGTGTAGCAGCTACAATGTTAGATTTATCGGGTCGTTCCCTCGTTCCTCATGCCAAGCTAAACCAAGTCATTGTCATCGTGTGTCGTATTGAATCAGCGTTTAAGAATGAATCTCAAGTTTCCCAATGGTAAAAACTAGTTGAACAATTAATATAGCATCAGTTTAAATAATTCTTACCAAAGGCTTCATGTCCTTTAACAAAGACGAGAGTAGCATAAAAATATTCAAAATACAATTTTTAGAAAAATGCAGGAGAAATTATGAACATTTTTTAATGAAATGAAACGATTTCTATTTTCCTATTTTTTTCCTATTCTTTCATAAGTGAGATAGGAAAAATAACACTAGCACGCAACACACATTACTGGACAATAGGCATTGGGCTTGGGCATTTAGTTTCCCATGCCTTCCTTCTGTACCATTTACCAATCAATGTTCATTCAACGACATGAAGGAAGCACAAGCAGCAAGTTCACTTCCATCCAAACAGCTAATCAATTATCAAATATAGATTACTTATACTAGGAACAAATTACTTACTGTACTACTGTGGGAAAAATGAAAGGAAAAGTAGGACGAGCAAAGCAAATGCCCAAATTCCTAAAAAATGGGGACACATGGGTGCACCGAGCATGCACCCACGTAGTAGTATCGAATATTTTTTATTATTTCCTTGCACTTGGATTGTGCTATTTGCTATTGTAAAAACAAAGTAAGGCAAAATTTGTAATCATGGACAAACTTAACGGGATTTGGTTTATCTTGTTTTGGCGGCGGTGTATGTTGTATGTAGGTCAGGTCGGGGTTGGTTAGCACTTAGGAGGTGAGATCACCTTGGGATTTAGTTTTGAGTAGAATTTTATGGTAATATTATAAATTCCAGGATTTCGTGCATTACATTGGAGGCGAGAATGACCTCTGGGAGAACAATTAAATTCATAGCTAGTCAAATGACCTAATAAGCCATAGATTTCTTGATCTCAGCAATACTAGTAAAGTCATCCAAGAAATTTAACNTAGATTTCTTGATCTCAGCAATACTAGTAAAGTCATCCAAGAAATTTAACAAAGTTTGATGAGCATGTTGATTTCTTTTATGCAAATTTCTCAAAAATGCCTAATTTTCTACACCGATTTGAATTTAAAGACGTAAAGAACTTATACAATATGTGAGTTTAGTTCGAAAGATTAAAATTCAGAGCAAAGCATTAGAATAAAATTGACATTGAAGGAATTGACATGAGTCGAGGGTGTTATTAACTCTTGCTATTTTGCATTGTTTTGAGTCACGCAATCAGCAAATCCTGGAAACACACAACGCGACCACTTCATCATCACTCTCCCTCATTAAGTCCACACATGACTCTTTTGCCTTAATCGCGGTCGACCGGGCTAGGCCTGGCAAGCATAACCTTACAAAAAAAGCAACAGTAGTCCAAGGTTAGACTTAGGCTGTCAGGTTCACCTGTATGTGTTTTGCCTGGAGAAATGAAATGAAACCGGGCACAGAACATACAGGGGATACACAGCAGAATCAAAACAGAAATTCCAGACTCATTTACATTTACAACGACAACGACACCGCGAACGTGCATGTCAAGATATGCTCTTTAACTCCAGGTGTTTGACTTACTCTGCCCCACGGGTCAATGGAACTCAATTCCAAGTTTTAACCAGTTTTGCGGGATTTCTTGCAATAAGACTCTTTTAACTTTTAAGTCTCTTCTAACTTTAACTTTTTTAACTCTGGGGGTTGCATTACTTAAAGTTGGTCTTGGAATATCATCATACATGTAGAAGTCTAATATGATATTAATTAAATAGCAAATACGAGGAGTTAAAATCAAGATTGTCTACGCATCATGCATAATGTACGAAAAATGTTCCAAAAGTGTCAAAAACTTCAGACCACGTTCGAAACACTAGCGAGGAAATGGAATTCGTACTATGTACTTTTGTACATTTTTTTATTTTTGCCATATCTTTCCTTATCTCCGCGCCCTGTACTGTGTGACCAAACCACCTACACTGATGACGCGGTCTAATTTCCGCTCCACAAACAACTTTGTGACCCCAACGAAGCCAAGCCAAGCCAAGTGATAGTGAAATAAATATTTGACGATATGAACCACGTTCGAAACACTAGCGAGGAAATGGAATTCGTACTATGTACTTTTGTACATTTTTTTATTTTTGCCATATCTTTCCTTATCTCCGCGCCCTGTATTGTGTGACCAAACCACCTACACTGATGACGCGGTCTAATTTCCGCTCCACAAACAACTTTGTGACCCCAACGAAGCCCCAAATATTTGATGATATGAAATTATACCTCACAAATGCAAAATAGTAGCTGAACTGCTGAACTAAAATAGCACAGCTACATGAGAATTTTAATGACGCGTCTGTGACAAAATGGAGACAGAAAATAAAATTAAAAGTATTAAAAAATCTTCTGGTGAGCATGCATGAGAGGAATAAGCTGCATAAGTAGCGTAGGCATAACAATTTTTAAACACTCAAAAACAAGAGCACAGAAGGTGGGGTAATTTTATTTTATGAACTTGTTTTTAGGATGAGTTGATGAGATACTCAAGGTTAAAGTTTACATATGAATGTATTTTTGCAAGAACTTTGCTAATTTGACTGCGAGACAGTAGCCAAGGGTACAAATGGTAGATTCACTTGTGTCTAGTACTCATTCTAGCAATTTAAGAGAATACAAGGTAACCCTTTTGTAAGTTTTTGTTAAAATATCTCAAAATCTTTTAGTTACTCATATCCTGAAAGTCCGTTGATGCTGATTGGTAAGAGTTAAGTATTTTAGAAAAAACAAAGGAAAGATGAATCATGACAAGGGTGTCTCACTAGGACTACAACTACAGTTTCATTGCCCTACCTTAAGTGTTTGACTCATTCTGAAAATAATTTATTCAAAAGAAGCAAATTCATTCATACATGAGTCATCCCAAGCAGGCACACGTTCTCATTCAGTCTACTCAAATGCAAAGCACGGTAAAAGTAAAATGTAACAAGTTGGAGTTAAGTGAAGACGTAAGTGCCAAGTGCCAGCAGTGTAATGACAAAAATATTGGGAAACTCCCGTATTTTTTAGGAAGGGCAGTCAGACATAGACGTAGGCAAGGCAAGGCAGGTACTTTTTATGATAAGTCATACATAGTCTGACGACTAATTCATTGCGTGACTAATTCATTCAATGAAAAAAATGTTCATTGTAATTTGTTGTCTGTCTATTTAAGATGTACATTACAATAATAAAATTGCAGTGGGCAGAGAGATGAGTTAGGTCAATGCACAGATCTATTTTTATTTTATCCATATTTTGCAGCACGAGAGCAAACAACATGTAAAAATCAGTCATAATGGTAAAGATCAATGACTCGTCTTTTGCATTTGGAGTTGTTTTTGTTATTGGGCGTGAGGATACAAAAAAAGTGAAGATGACCAGAGAGCAATGCAATGAAGAATGAGCCATGGGCATGATTCATCCTGGGAAAAGCAAATGCCGATTGCCGTGTGTACCTGTCCTGTACCTGCATTGCAGTGAGATTTCTGAATAATTTGTCATTTTTGTCTTGTCTAGTGCAGCTGTGCAGCCTAATGGTTCAATAAATGAAAGGTGTTGTTTCTCAGAACTCAGATTTCAAAACAATGAAAAAACTAGAAGTGCCTTTCCTCGGAATCTCAGCAATTAATAACATTGCAAAAAAAATAAGTAATTTTGGTCATTCAATGTTTTTAGAAATACTGACACCCTTGATAAATTTGCGAAAACCTGATTGTGTGTATAATTAAAACTTAGTTCCAAAAACATGCGTTTGAGAAATAAAAATTTAAATGCATGCTAATTAAATTGCGTAATTTACTCAAAATTAAGGTACTTTGCAAATTTCCGTCGTACACCAAAGGTTATCCTTCGCCTTACAAGACTTCCTGACCTTAGATTAAAAAGTTTTAGCAAGTAAACTGCTACAGAAACATTAATTTTAACTCTGGTTGGTCGGTCTACGTGGTTTTCCTTCCTTTACTGTGTGCTCTTTGTGATAGTACACATTTTTAATCTAATTTTTACTTGTGCTAAATATTATTTATTTTGTATTCCTTTACATACAACGCAAACTTGTTAAGGTTGAAATTTTACTTCCTGTGGCTTTGCTTTGCCTAATTATGGGGATTAAAAAATGAAATGAAATGTAAAGATTTCTCACCATGGCTTCTGTGTTGGTTTTAACTGGCATGGCATGGGCGACTTGATTCATGGACAAGGTGAGAATCGTAACAAATATAAATAATGTCCTCGCCAAAGCCAAAGCCATCGTCGTCGCCGTCGTCAGTCTTGGGAAGGTTGACATTATTTTGACTAGTGACATTGTTGAAATTAAAGCGTGATTTTCTGACTTGAGTTAAAACTGACTGTACTAGTAGTAGTAATAAATCTTCAGGTAGCCACAGCCCAGTCTAATCTAATCTTTTGCTAATTTTCAAAATGGCACTGCTGACTGCTCCAAAGGCTATTATCAATCAATCCCTGAGTTTTACGCTACTTGCTTCAGGTCCATTTTAATTAAAATTAGTTAATTGATAATTATAAAATTAAAAACAAAGTTTTATAAATGATGAAGTTTCTTAATTCACAGTCACAATCACAGTGTACAGTTTAGAGTCTCATTTTATCCCGTGAAGAATTTGCACACTTTTTGCACGACACGAGGTAGGGAGAGAGTAGTTTGGCAAAGTGTGCCTATTGACTGACTGAGTCACTCTTGGGAGTTTCTGACGCTTTTATCTTTTGGTCCGGTTCCTCACATTTTACACTCAATATTCCTCATGCAATGTACAATGTGTTTGCTGCTATTTGTAGGCATTGCATGCCTAGTGCTGTACGTAAAACCAGAATAACTACTACGTGCACCTGACCAAAATGGATTTTGGATTTTTTTTTTGAAAAATCGCAATCACTTACTTACGTAAACATATTTGCCGGACTGACGGACTCATCTGCCTGCCTATGTCTGTGTAATATTAAGTTTAGCAAATTTACATAACTGCAATCACATACACACATATGTATATTTTCCTCTTTTTATCGTTGTATTGCTATTTATTTGTGTTTGCGTGGTACAAATTTTTATTTTTAGGAATTCCACCCAAGTTATATCAATTTTATTGTCACCAAGAGGGGTTGAAAAATTTAGTCTACATCTAGTTCATTACAAAATGACCAGTGTGATTTTCAACTTATTGATAAAGTATGACCCTAAATTAAATCTAACCCTAATTACATGCCAAATTCAGTCAAAAAGTATGCAAAATACAAGGCATTGTAAAATTATGCATCAACCAACGGTCAAATTTGTGACTGCTCTGCTCGTACTAAAAAAACCCAAATCCTATTTGTGTACTTGCAGTCTAGTGATAGGGATTAGCCGGAATGCACTGCACACCGGTATTTGATGACTCACTGATCTCACAAATATTTGTTTTATTTTTATTCATCTCTTCTGAAAAATATAAACAATGGAAATGACAAATCCAGTCAAGTCAAGTCAAGCGTAATCAC
>WJEZ01001482.1:0-17318 GCA_009869925.1 Thalassaphorura encarpata
GTAACACTTTAATAAGAAGTAGAAAATGAGATAATAAAATAGCAAAATGTAATAAAGTTAGCAAGTTGATGTCATAGGCATAATAACCTTCTTTCAGTAGTAAGAAATTAAGATATTTCTGTACGTGTACAAGCAAATACAAACACAGAGTACATTTATTTTTCAAACTAATTAGTTTAGACAAAAGAGAGATTTAATCGGAATAACTATGGAAGCGGCATGTAGCAAATTACCCCACAATCAAGTGTACATTGTAGCATGGGGAAGGCAAACTGAACTGGGCTATTTTGGTTCATAGCTTCAGGCGTTTGGACTTTGGACGTATTTCGTTCTTGTAACGTACTTGGGGTACCTAAAAACGTTTCGACGCAGAGTTTACCTTAGGGCGTGCGATCCATTCCTCGTCTCCTTTCATGATTGACCTTCGTGCAAGGAACACCTCTCCAGCTGGAGCTCTCTCAAGATCAGCCATCAACAACAAAGCAGACAGCATTGGAGATTTTGAAAGGAACTCATCACACTTCTGTCTTTATGAAAATTTTAAAAAGGTAAAGTATATTTCCAAATATTTTTATATATGAGAATTATTTTGGATGGAAATTTTCTTCACAAGGCTTGCAATTTTGTTTTGTTTTAGTTGAACGCCAACGCCATGGCTCAAGCCCCGAGGAAATCCAGTAGATTGATTAAAGCTGAAGCGGCAGAATGTGGAAAACCTTTGGTTTCTTCATCTGGAATTCCAGGAATTGACGACAACTCAATTATTTCTGAAAACACAACAATGGAAGCACAAGTTACATGTAAGTACCTAGTTTAATACTAAGTTGCCCCTTAATTGATTTTATGCTGGAATTTAAAATTAATTTGGCTTCTAAATCTAAATTTTAGCTTGTGGTAGTAAACGTTCTTTGGAATCGTCAATCACGGATGACTCCGCGAGATTGATGGTGGAAGTTGAAAATAGAATTGCACTTGTCAACAGCATGGGAACTTCCAAGTCAGCAACGGGAACAGCAAACGACAGAAGACGAACGTGACACCAGCGGAAGCCTCTGTCCCAGGCCCATCATCAAGACCAAAGCGAGTCAAAATTCCTACTGCCTCAGCTACATGTTCTTTTTGGCCAGATACGGGAGAAAATTGTCACATGCAAGTTCAAGGCTGGTTTGATTAAAATTCCAACAACAGTCGTTGGCAACAAAGCAAAATCTGTAGACCCAACGGGAGCATTACCAGACTCAGATTCAGCACCTGAGATCCCAACACCGGATCCAATCAAGCCAAAATCACCCACACGTGTGAGGTTCAATTCGACAGTGACAGTTCAGGAATTTGAGCCAAAATCAGCTGCTGGAAATAAGAAGAAAAAATCCACGAAGGAAAAGTTCCCAGCTGCAGTTACGACCACTATTAAATCAATCCTCAAGAGCAAGGAACCAACATCAGCCATTGGACCACAGTAACTCCTCCAGTTCAACAAACACCATAATAGGCCTTGACCACCAGCACTAGCTCTAACAATACTCCCATCATCCCAATAACTCCTATCCTATTTGGAAAAAATTGTGAAAGTAAGTAAATTTCTAAACATTCAATGATATCAACAGAATATTTTTCATGTTGTTAATTTAATTAGTTTCCCTATTCTACAGATTGAATGAATGGCGACAACACCAACAACAAATGGCAATCGGATCAAGATCAACCCAAGATTCTGAGAATTGACCATACGGATGGACGAATATGCATACAGATGAGGACAATCAGGAGTGGATTCCATTAATTATAATTATAATTATCTTATCATACACTTATTAGCCTTGACTGGCACATGTATTTGAACGAATGTGTTTAACTTATGTATATATTGTAGGAATCAACGAACATATCAATAAAATATTAATAATAACAATTTGTACTGTTGTGTTGTTGACTTTTCAGTTTTTCCTGGCTTTCCACTTGCACAATCCATAAAAATTTAAATACACTCTTCTGTTTCACTGTGGCTGGAAAAAAAATTCGGAGCCTTAAGATAAAATAAACCATGCGAGTTAAACTTAATTTTTGTTTTTGATCGGAATAGTTGAAATTGTCACAGGGTCAACAAAAATCAAATTTTATTTTTATGTTAATGTTCATTTGACAATACAAAGTTTGGGTGTTTTTCATTGTTCCTGAATTAGCAATGTAAGCGAATTTAAAAGTGTGTCAAAATTCTCAACATCGCAAAGGATAAACTTTCTTTACTTGTCTATCGGATGAAAAAATTCACTTCACGAAGGATTCAGTTTTATAGTTAAATGAAGTTATTCAAGCCGGAGACACAGAATTTTCCATTTTAAAGACTCATGTAAAGCAGATGAGAGACTCGGCATTGCTTTGGTACACTGCTCTTCTAAACTTTTCTCTGGTTCTTTTTTTGATTATTTTTTATCCAGTGCTTTTGTAAAAATTCAAACAAGGGAAAATTACTCTTTAAAAATTAGAGAAATTTGGTAACATTTTATTCATCCAGATGATCTTATCCGTCAAATAACGATCAATTGCGTTGAAAGAGGACTTAACTTCTAATTCGATTTCGAGATGAGACTAGAATGAATATCGCGGCCCAGGGCTTACAAAGCTCTTCTGTTTGTGACATTCGTAACGAAAAGTAATAGACAATTGAGGACTACAGAAAACAAGGTTTCTGGTTTCAAAAGTTTGGCAAACATACGGAATGCAATTGAGCAAATTAATTGGGAGAAATCCTAACTCAGAACAAGAATTCACGATCTAAATACTCGAATGGAACAATTAGGGAGAAAGCACTTGGATCATATGCAAGCTAAAGAAAAAGTTCAAGTACAGGCAGTCAATTCTTATTTTTAAATCTCCAATTACAAGTGAAGTAAAAGTAAGCCCTGTGGCGTGAAAAATAAAGTCTGTGTTGGAAATGTACAATTGAATGCTGCAGACTCAAATAAAAATACTCCTAAATAATGTTGCAAGTGTAAATAAAATTAATATGATCGCAGGTTCGTTTCAATTTTGTAGCTTCTTTACGAACATGGACGGTAGAGAAATTAATTTAAAAATTCAGTTTTTTAATGCAGATGGCAGTGGTACTCTAACATCAATTTTCTTTTTAGTGATATGAAAGACAAATCCTTGTTATCGCTACCCCTTGAATATGCAAATCAAACTGAAGAGGACTCCTTTGCTGAACTAGAAAATCTTCGATCCGTGAAAATCTGACTCGCTTCAAATTGTGGTAGCCATTAGATCGTCCACCAACAAGGCAATATATTGTGAGTTTACACTCATTTTATTTTGAACAGAATTTTTTAAAATTATAATATGCTATCAGATTACAAGTACAGCTTAGGATTGATCAGATACGTCGAAGAATACATTTCTATCCTCCGCCAGGAGACAATTTGGCTCTAATTTGTGGAACCAATGATTTTCTTGGGCCTATACTGCAGCATTGAACAAATTCGGTAATGATTCCAAATTAAGATTTTGTTGGCTAATTCTAATAATACTGCTACTACTAGTTTTAAAATTAAATTAAACTGCGTTCTACTCAGCTCTCTATCCTGACCATATACATAAAGCTTTGCTCCTATAAGATTAAAATATCCAACTAGTAGTACTTTTTCGCACAATTTCCCTCAAGGTTAAAAGAGACGCCGGCGGCTGCAATGCTGCGGTGCATCCATTTGTTTGTTTGTGTATTTACATTTCGTGCGTATGAATTTGCCCGTACTTTGCAGTACATGCACATTGGGAAAAGCTCATAAAGAAGATATAATAGCAGAATTTTAGCAATAGCAAAAGTACAGAAGAACAAGTTCACATGCACTTGGCACTAGTACTTGGACAGGCAAAAGAGAGATAATGCGAAATTGCCATTTGCTTTGCTTGTGCCTGCCTAGTAGTTTTGCACATGTACTGCAGGCAGGACACAATACAAAACTTTTGAGTTTTTCCAAGGTGCTTCCTTTTTCCCCGAGTACGAGTAGGACGAGTAAAAAAAGTCCAACACGCGCTCGGTAGAATTTGAGCGAAACTGAGAGCCAATTGCCTCCTCAGCTCTGGACTCACGTTACGTTACGTTACGTTGCATTCACCCACAATCCATACACAAAACACAACACAAATCCAAAATAATATATTGTGTCAGTTGTTTCTTCTTCTCTTGATCTGTCCGTGTTTTCTGTGCATATCACTCACAACACAAGAAGAATATTATTGCCTTTATCCTGCTTGACCCGAACGTGACCTGATTGCTGCCTTAGAATTCAATTCATTCATTTTGCCTGCCTGCCAATTTTGCACTTGCACTCATCCTTGGAATTTGCAAAGCAAGCAAAGCCGATTCAACGCTGAAAGTTTTCGTGACTATTGACTTGAGGATAAGTTTTAAATTTGAAATACAAATTATTGTAAAATTTTAGTGATTGATTGGTGCTAGGATTCGTTAGTCCATAGTTAGTGAGTCAAGGTCATCTCAGGGTGAATTAATTTTTAGTTTTTATGACAGGTGCTTGCTGCTGCTAGCCTAGTCTAATCCTTAGAATTTGCAGGCTATAGGCAACTTACAATTTATTAAATGGCAAATTGATTCGTTCATACTTTGCTAAATATGTTGAATTAAGTGTAAATACAAAAGAAAGAATTTATGCAAGTTTAGTACAAATCTACAAGAATTCTTACCTGAAAATGACAGGTGCTTGCTGCTGCTAGCCTAGTCTAATCCTTAGAATTTGCAGGCTATAGGCAACTTACAATTTATTAAATGGCAAATTGATTAGTTCATATTTTGCTAAATATGTTGAATTAAGTGTAAATACAAAAAGAAAGAATTTATGCAAGTTTAGTACAAATCTACAAGAATTCTTACCTGAACCGATTGGTGCTTTTTAACGATTTCGAATAAAAAATTGTGATTAATTATCACATAACAGAGAGGAAGAGAATTTTTGATAATAGTGAGTCTATGAAAATTAGCATTTTGATTTGTTATCTAAAGAAGCATAGCATAACTGCTTTCTAGTTGCCGGAATTGTCCCGGCCGACATCGAAACTACGTCATTATTAGTTTGACATTGTTTAGATTTTATTACTTAACCCGTGACTCAAGCCGATATGTAAGTCAAAAACAAGCCAATAATTAGGTCAGTCAGTCATTGTTAAAAACATACGTAAAAATTAATACGTAATTCTTTAAGGCCAGAAACTATAGTGCAAAATCAAAATTAAACAAAAAACGTGACAGAATCCAGAAATGCCTTAATAAAATATATTACATTTTATCACACATGTATACGTCAGAGTAACCAACTAGTCTTATGCAACAACAATTGTGCTAAATCGAATTATTACTATAAAAATATAGAGTAAAACTATTAAAACTTTGTGGTTTGAGGTTGAGGCACAAACTAGACAATCAATTCTATTCAAATTGCAAATTCAAATAGATTCAGTCAGTCAGGTGAATTTATTAGTGAGCCAAACGGAAACCAAAAGTACATTTAGCCATAACCAGTGACGCAAGTTTAAGTTTAGAGTAACTTTAAATAAATTGAAATATTTTATTGATAATTGACCAAGCTTCCAACCAAGTGCAATCCTTAAGCCTTAATAAAATATATTACATTTTATCACACATGTATACGTCAGAGTAACCAACTAGTCTTATGCAACAACAATTGTGCTAAATTGAATTATTATAAAAATATAGAGTAAAACTTTGTGGTTTGAGGTTGAGGCACAAACTAGACAATCAATTCTACTCAAATAGATTCAGTCAGTCAGGTGAATTTATTCCTATTTTAGGTACATTCAGCCATAGCCAGTGACGCAAGTTTAAGTTTAGAGTAACTTTAAATAAATTCAGATATTTTATTGATAATTGACCAAGCTTCTAACCAAGTGCAATCCTTAATTCCTAAATTCCTTCCTTCCTATCCTGCCTTCAAATATTATTCAACGTACTGACACTGACTATGGAGAAATTAAAAAGTGGAGCTAGTGAGCTAGAGAAGAAATTGCCTGAAGCCAGTAAAAACTTTAGCACAATTAAAACCCAAACTAAATCTGCGGCTACGACGACGACAACGGCAGCAAACTTCGAAGTCGTCCAAGGAAATGGCCCTCTTGATCCTGACCCTGATCCTGGTTCAAGTCGTTCTATGCCGAATTTAACTTTGTCTTTCGAAGCAGGAAACGAATCAGACCCAGATGAACTCGTCACACATTTTCTGACGGATGGTGAGTTAAATTTTAATTATTGTTTAATCAACAAAATTTTACATAAATTACATAATACAAGTCAGCTGTTGTTTTTCGTAGACAAGAAAGAAATGAAAGCGTTAGGGTAGTGTAAGTATTTTAAGATTTTCATAAAGATAAAATGCTTAAACTTTATTAATGAATTCTGAAAGATTTTCGTTGTATATTTTGAAGCATTAGTAAAATAAGTACTATGAAATATCAGAAATATGACTAGCCTACGAACGTTCTCGCTAGTAAGTCAATTTCACAAATATGACCTACTTAACGAAATTGAAATTACATTCTGTAGGGCCTAGTCTGAATTCTGGTTAATTTTGATTGCATTTTTTCAAATAAAATCTGAAGAAAACAAATTTTTTACGTCTTGGCTTGGCGTGAGCTCGTCGCACCGTACGGGTGGGCAGAAAGTCGGTAAATAAACAAACGGGCATTCCAGACAGAATATTGGAATTAGAACTTCAGATGAGATGCCGGCTGTTTTGTTCTTTTTTATGACAAAGCGTGGGATTCTCATTCCAAGAAATTTAGCCCCAACCAAAGATCACCTACGGCCATTGTATTCATAAAAGTCGTAGCTGTAGTATTGTACTCGGGGGAAGTAATTTGGGCAACCAAACCAACGCACACACAAACATGATTCAGTTTATGAGATCTTGCTTGCAAGTCTACTAATTTGGTTTCTTGTTTTCTCTTCATTTTGCCAATTCCTTTAGATGTTCTATGTACTAAATTCTAGAAAATATTTATTGGATCATTCCAAGAAGGACTACGATACTCTAGAAATTCTATGTGAGTCTAGGTTATAACAGGATCTACGTTTTGAAATACTTCTTTGACGTTACCAAAATTCAGTAGTAGATGAAGATGAACTAGTAGTCAAAATTTCATGGAAAATGTGATACATAAACGTCATATTAGTGGTGTAAAATCTGAGTGACGTTGTTACCACTAAAAATAGCTCAATTTTATTCTTGTGCACGGAGTAATTGTGATAAAAATAAATGGAAATCTTTGAACTTGAGTAAATGTGGGCGTCGAGCGTGGTTTGCTTTCTCCTTTCATTCTTCCGTCTGGAGAAAGTAGATTCAAAGAAAAGGAACGCTTTCTTTTCCTGTCTTTTATCATCCCACGGAGACAGATCAGGCTGTTGGCGGGTGCGAAACCGTGACCTGTTGCCCGCTTTGCTCCTGCCTATCTCATCCAGTTGGTTGATGCTGAGACGAGACGCTTGGAGTTTAGTTCATCTTTAACATTTTGTTTGGATAACAAACTTTTGACAATTTTCATGAATTGTATTGCAGCTCGGTCTAACTTTTTTATTTTTTACCTAGCCGTCTGCATTTCAGAATGCTGACGTATTTTGTACTTTTATCATGACCTTGACATTAGCCTGGTGCCGGCCGTGGATCTTAACGGGAAACTTTAACTCTCATTTATTATTCAGGACATTGGTATTACCTAGTTTTCACTTGACTGATCTAATTTTCTTGCACATGCTGTGCTGTTGGCTGACGTCGTTAGAAATTGAGTTCTGAACTTGACGGCTATCCGTGTGACAAGTACTCATCCAGTTGGTTGATGCTGAGACGAGACGCTTGGAGTTTAGTTGATCTTTAACATTTTGTTTGGATAACAAACTTTTGACAATTTTCATGAATTGTATTGCAGCTCGGTCTAAGTTTTTATTTTTTACCTAGCCGTCTGCATTTTAGAATAACGACGTACTTTGTACTTTTATTTTGACCTTGACATTAGCCTGGTGCCGGCCGTGGATCTTAACGGGAAACTTTAACTCTCATTTATTATTCAGGACATTGGTACTTTACCTAGTTTTCACTTGACTGATCTAATTTTCTTGCACATGCTGTGCTGTTGGCTGACGTCGTTAGAAATTGAGTTCTGAACTTGACGGCTATCCGTGTGACAAGTTCAATTGGATTTAACCATAAAGCGTCATCACTTTACTTTCTACTGTTGTTGGTTTTGGTCACTCAAGGTAGTTGGAATATGAATTATTAGAGAAAATTCTGGAAGGGTGGGAAGGAAGTGCAGAATGTTTTCGTAGAATCTCAATCTCAATTGTGAAACAGTAATTATATTGCACGCACTCATTTCCAGAATGATTCATTCACAATAGAAGCCATTACCACAAGATATTCGAACTTTATACGGTCATGGCTTCACGGAACTAAACTATTTTCGGTTTTAGAATTAACTTGACTGATCTAATTTTCTTGCACATGCTGTGCTGTTGGCTGACGTCGTTAGAAATTGAGTTCTGAACTTGACGGCTATCCGTGTGACAAGTTCAATTGGATTTAACCACCAAGCGTCATCACTTTACTTTCTACTGTTGTTGGTTTTGGTCACTCAATGTAGTTGGAATATGAAATATTAGAGAAAATTCTGGAAGGGTAGGAAGGAAGTGCAGAATGTTTTCGTAGAATCTCAATCTCAATTGTGAAACAGTAATTATATTGCACCCACTCATTTCCAGAATGATTCATTCACAATAGAAGCCATTACCACAAGATATTCGAACTTTATACGGTCATGGCTTCACGGAACTAAACTATTTTCGGTTTTAGAATTTCTCTAGCTTTTCATAATTTTGTCATCTTGATGAAATTACAAAGGACGTATGATTTTAATAGATAAATGAAATTAGACATCTGTGTAAAAAGCACTCGCCATCGGCTTTAATTTAAATTTAACCTGACTACATTACATTTACTCGTCTTGGCAATGAAATGAAATGAAACAATTACAAAGGACGTATGATTTTAATAGATAAATGAAATTAGACATCTGTGTAAAAAGCACTCGCCATCGGCTTTAATTTAAATTTAACCTGATTACATTAAACTTACTCGTCTTGGCAATGAAATGACATGAAATATTGATGCTTGATCTCTGGACTCTATTAGTAGAACGTATTTAACGTAATTAAAGCCACGAGTGTGCAAAAGTACAAAGGCAATTCACAAAAAAGTTTGCTAGGATCCAGGAAATTTTGTTTTGGATTCAGGATATATGAATAGAGAATTAGATAGAGAATAAAGAGAGGAAACCGAATTTGCCCTTTGGTATCGGTGTTGGTGGTTACGTGAGTTTCGTTTCTGAGTTACTGAAACACTCATGTTTGCTATTCTACTCTCAAGGCTTCTAGTTTCTTGGACGGACGGGTTCAAGGTTTAACCGAAGAGAGGTTGACGCGTAGATGTGGAAGTTGAAGGTGGACGAGACGAATGATGCCTTTGACTTTTGCTGGGTTCCATAGTTATATACTTGTTTGTACAACGATTCGAGAGTTGGAGGAAAGAACAGAAGAACGGAACTGACATTACTAGCCTGGTCTTTTATCTTTTCAATTTCAATCGAGCAAAATCAAAGCTAGCTAACTACCTACTTTTGTCAGACCAATATAAAGTTAAATTTAGTCCGTCCTTCCATGCCATTTAAGTTCCATGAATTTGGAAACGAAACCGATCAGGTTTAACTAACTATGGCTTTGCTGAGCAATCACTTTGCCTTTCTTTCAAAATGAAATGTTGCTTTGATGATCGTATTCTCAGATTAAATATTATCGGTGATTTTATTGTTTATTATGTCGAATAAGTAATGTCAGCTCTTACTGAGTAGAGGCGATTGATTTATTAATTTCGTTGGAAATAAGGCGCCGACTCGACAAGCAGATTTGCTGACTAATTTTTTAAAAGAATCTGTCATTGTGTTACTTAGTTCCTGCATTCGCTAATTTATTGCGCTCCTCTGTCCTCTGGTCGGTCAAACGAAACTCTTGTCGTGTTTTATTCTTCATCGTCTGATGCTAATGCTAAACATTCAATTCACCATGTTATGAGAATTTGCTGATTCAAGATAACAGTTTGAGTTTACATTACGATTAAGATTTAGTATTTCTGCTGATTCCTTTATTCTAACCCGCACATTAAGTTGGTCGCCGTAGAAGTCGGTTCTTTAGTTAATACGTAAAATATCTTCATATTTTATATTTCTATTTTGTTCAAGCGAGTATGGAGGAGAGAAGAGACAACTGTTAATAATTTATATTTTGTTTATCTGGAGATAACACCAACACTTTCATAGTCGATGACCCTTCTCAAGAGCGGAATGCGACATCAGCGTTGGCGATGGCTCCTCTTTGTAGCTATTTTGATTTTTGCTTGGGAATTTTATGAATCATACAATTGTGAGTTTCACCATCATTGCCGTATCGGGTAAATACCCGTGAGCGCCCTTAAAAATGATGAGTAATTTTTTCTAAAAAAATCGCCCGCATTCTGAGCAACAATTGGAATCATATGCTATTGATAGATTTTCTTTGCCTGAAATTGTTCGGTTTATTGTTTTTGTTGTAGTTTGATCAACAATAAAGCAATTACGCTGATTGCTGACCGCATCATTATTAATTATTATCATGCAAGACCCTTAGCCCTTGCGACATACATACACAATCGTTAAGGATTCCCCCTTAACGACTTTATGAGAAAGAGATAGAGAAACTCCTAGTTTTGGGCAGGCTATAAAATTTTAGAGAGAGACTGACACATAATGTTTGGAAAACAATTCCTTCTGCTAGCTTCTGTTAATACAATGTAATAGATATTCCCTAAGTTCCGCTTTAGTGGAAACTCACATTGTCTCTCTCTCTCACTCGGTTATAAAAGAAAACCAAGTAAGTAGGTCAACTGTTGAGGGAACTCTATTCCATTCCATACTCCAGTCAGCCTGCCTGCCTAAGCCAAGGAAATTTGTTCATGGCAAATGGCAATGGCGTAGCTTGCCTGCCACTGATGCGAAAGAGAGAGACTGACACATAATGTTTGGAAAACAATTCGTTCTGCTAGCTTCTGTTAATACAATGTAATAGATATTCCCCAAGTTCCGCTTTAGTGGAAACTCACATTGTTTCTCTCTCTTACTCGGTTATAAAAGAAAACCAAGTAAGTAGGTCAACTGTTCAGGGAACTCTATTCCATTCCATACTCCAGTCAGCCTGCCTGCCTAAGCCAAGGAAATTTGTTCATGGCAAATGGCAATGGCGTAGCTTGCCTGCCACTGATGCGACTGTAATTCCGTCTTTACTATGGAAGACACAACACGGGAATGCCCGTCCATGTAATAGCCATAGTCATTTGTGGAGAAAAATAAAAAAGATCATCTTGGATTTCCTGTAGAAAGTAGAAAATGAGACGTAATTCTGTACTTGGGTGACTAGATGGGATTTTCCCCATGATACACGATAACAACATCAACGTATGGCAAGGCAAGGCAAGGCGAGAAGTTTTTAACTGAAGCTGGCTTTGATGAAAATAAAAGGAAGAAGAGCTCTTCCGAATTACTTGACAGATATTTCTCACAAAACGTGGGCATTTCATTGTTCACGTTCAAGATAAACACATACGCTCGATTTATGTGTCTAGCAGTCAGTCAGTTGACAGCCGATGACAGTATGTTGACACCTTAATAAACCAAGACAAAAAGGTCTGGAGGTATTCCCCAATTCTCGGTCAAGTTGATACATATTATTTGACCTTGAATCTTTAACGAACGGCACCATGGGAAATGTGGTGATTGTAGTTTGCTGGTTTTTATTCTTTTTGATAATTTTGGGGCTAGCTTAAATTTGATATATGAATTTTTGACCAAATTTTAACGAATCAATTCTAGTTAAGAGTTCTTAAGCTACAGAAATAAGCAATACTTCTCTGTGCCTACATAATCTACTATTGCCCGAGCTTTTATTACACTTGTAATGATTTACACAAGGCCGACTTTATATTGATATATGAATTTTTGACCAAATTTTAACGAATCAATTGTAGTTAAGAGTTCTTAAGCTACAGAAATAAGCAATACTTCTCTGTGCCTACATAATCTACTATTGCCCGAGCTTTTATTACACTTGTAATGATTTACACAAGGCCGACTTTATTTCATTTCTCATGCTCCCCTTGATTTGATTTGCCTCGTGTCATGTCTATTCCACTTTACGTTATTCCCGGATTCATCCCACGAAAGGAGCAAAGGATCATTTAATGTAATGATCTGATATTAAATGAAGGGGCTCAAGGTTAGGTTACGGAACACACATACAAAAAAAACAGTGGAATATTTAATTTCTTCCGTGTTTGTTTTCTGCATGGCAATAGCATCGCAAGTTCAATCCACGACCATTTACCTAACCACAGAAGCAATAGCAGGGATTAAAACAAGCATGAAATAAGATGAGGAGTAACAGTTCCATCTTAATTCCCTTAATTTTGCGGAAAATCACCGTAGTTCTACTGACACACATTTTCCATCTCCGCCCGCATTCCATCCATCCTCGTGTTAGAAAAGAATTGGGCCATTGTCTTGGCCATCATGGGATTTACTAAAGTTATACTACATACAACTAAGCCAGTGCATTTGATGAGTATGGGATGGAACTATCTTCCTGTGCTCTCTTACTCATTATAGTCCATAAGCTCTGCTCTGCAGTGCTGTAGAGTGCAAAAATAAAAATATAACTACACAGTAAGCAATGGCAATGTGATGATTGGGATTGTCGCGAATACCGTAGCATGGCAGTTGCAATGCAATTCAAGTAGTAGGCGCAGGGATAGACATTTTCCAAGGCTAAAACTTTAGTATTCTGCCACTGCCTGCCTTTGCCTATATTGCCTATTTAATTTTAATTCAACCTCGTGTGTGTTTATCCCATGATGTGCTATGTGTTTGCTTGATGTTGCAAAAATATAAACAACCAAACCACCAGCATTGGATTGGATTAGTTTTGGTTTGAGAGATAGTTGGATAGATTTAACGCACTCCTCCTCCTAGTACTTGCTAGGCGAGGCGAAATGGCTATTACAACAGGTAAATTTCCTCATTAGGAATTTATGGCTATGTGATAACCATAGTTTATGAATTATTAATGTGCTATGTGCTTGCTTGATGTTGCAAAAATATAAACAACCAAACCACCAGCATTGGATTGGTTTTGGTTTGAGAGATAGTTGGATAGATTTAACGCACTCCTCCTCCTAGTACTTGCTAGGCGAGGCGAAATGGCTATTACAACAGGTAAATTTCCTCATAAGGAATTTATGGCTATGTGATAACCATAGTTTATGAATTATTAGAAGCAGAAAAAAAAGATTAGAACTGTAGTTAAACGCGTGTCGTAAGCAAAATCTAAGGAATAAGTAAAACTAGAAATTTAAATTCCGAAAAGCTATTGATTGATGTAGCGTTTTTCCAAACCTTGAATTTGAATTATGAAACTAATTTATTAATGTGATGCAATTTTAAGGTAGTTAGTTAGTGACATGCTGGCAAATTTTAATGCTAAATCGTAAAAAATTTACGACAGAAATAACTATGAATATGTATTTGCCTAGCATTAATTCTTTAATACTTGTTTGATGAATATTGTCGAATTCTATTTTGTATATATTAAACGAAATGTTTTTATTCCGATACGGAAATGTGTTCAGAAGATATGCGTGTGTGTGTTTGTGTTGTTGATAGTTGAGATTTATTTGGTTCGTCTAATCTCGCATTTGTTGAAATGGCATGTTAAGTTAAGACAAGATTAAGAACTCTTTCCCCTAAAATGAAGTGGAAACACGCAAATCTGAATCTGAGCCAATCCTCAATAAATTGGACAACTCTGACTTAAACGAACGAATGAACGCGCTGATTTTGGGGTTAATAATGCAGGGCGAGGACAAGAAGTACGGCTACGACGCAAAGCAAAGCAAAGAATTTGTTCCAAACAACTTTTAACTTCTGTCGACTTTCGAGTTTCTGTTGAATTTGGTGATTTGCCTACCTTCCGCTATACATGCATGTCGTGTCAGTTCAGTTCTTTCTAGTAAAGCGCAGCAGGTCAAGAAGCCAGCTGGTTGGATGGAAGGATGGAGTGATCTAAATTCACCCAATTTACAACTTGGTTCTAGAAGTAGCAGTTGCTTATGCTGACGAAAGGCAGTCATTGGAAATGGCCCCTCTATTATAAAAGTTGCCATTTCCGAAAAGTCGGTCAGGAATTGGGATCAAAGTGTGAGTCGGGTCGGGGAAATCTTAGATTGCTACTACTTTGCTTTACTTTGCTTTCCCTCACACACTGTAGCTGTGTCTGCATGTCGCGACGCGTCGCGTGAGCTAAAACGCTTTTCGGACATTGGACGTTCCATTCGGACGGTTGAATTGGAATTGGGACTGGAACGTGATGTAATGTGCACTGCCAATGCGTGCAAGTGCGTAGCATCCAACATTGGAATCGGAAACAGAATTGGGTCTTGGAATTAAACAGAACATTAGATATAAGGCATAATACGCTCGTGCTTTGCAGCATTGGAATGGAATGGAAATGTACGGATTGGTTTTCTTCCTTGAATTTGATTGCAGGAAGGAAGGAAAGGAAGAAAGTTGGAGAAAATAAGTAGGTCAGCTCTGATGAATGGATGACCTCTGGGTCTCGGCATGACTTTGCAATATCCGAGGAACTGGAGCCGTATAAGGTTACACGGGACTAGCAGTTGTAGTAGAAATAGCTTTGTCATAATGTCACCCTCTTGTCCTTTATAGCAAGTGCTGTTAGCGATTTAGGACAATTTTTGGCTTGAATTGGTGAATTTTGTAAATATTTTTGAATTCTCAAGTTATTTAGATAAATTTAAGTCCTAACTTGAAGTTTCGTCAGTTTAAGAAGGATATGGAGAATCACTAACTGGATTTTGGAGAAATACTGATAAAGTTGAAAGTCTTTATGAACGTGTGTGACGAGGTGCACACAATAAAGCAGAGAACCTTGTAATTTAACTGCCAAACTAGATACTCTAAGGCCGAGCGTATTTAGGGTCGTTTGTGGAAAATTACTACCTCCTAAACAATTTGGAAGAATAGAGTAGGAGTAGGCGAAGCTAGTAAACTGAGAGTAATAGTAGCGATCAACAATCTGGAACTTCCCTCATTTCATTATTATTATTTTTTTGATGAGCTGGAGCCGCTTAATGTTTTACGGCAAGGAACGGAGAGAAGGGATTTCCTATTGGTAGCGCAGCCATACGATAATGTATTCATATTATGACTTGTTCCACTTTTCCAAGGACCTGAGAAATGTGCGAATATGAATCTCACCATGCATAGGCAGGTGCATGCAAGACTAGGACTAGGACTAATGGGAAAATCAAAAGAAAAGTCATGCTTTATCGGTTCTCAATCCGAAAAGCCTTGAGCTGTTGTAATTTTCATATATTTGTAGTGGAAAAAAATTCTTAATTCACATATTTACCTTTTTTTGGCTTATGATTAAAAAAATTGCTGGTCTAAGGTCAAACGTGAGCGTTCATGTTCAATATTGATTCTTCTCCAGGACAACAAACCAAGGACCTGAGAAATGTGCGAATATGAATCTCACCATGCATAGGCAGGTGCATGCAAGACTAGGACTAGGACTAATGGGAAAATCAAAAGAAAAGTCAGGCTTTATCGGTTATCCGAAAAGCCTTGAGCTGTTGTAATTTTCGTATATCTGTAGTGGAACAAGATTCTTAATTCACATATTTACCTTTTTTTCGCTTATGATTAAAAAAATTGCTGGTCTAAGGTCAAACGTGAGCGTTCATGTTCAATATTGATTCTTCTCCAGGACAACAATGCATGCAATGACCATGGCCATCACCTATTCAATTCTGTCCAGTGAAAAAACTTGCTATAGCTCTGCACGTGCACGCGTGTAGTTGTAAAATTGTGGAGACATAATGCGGACATGTGCAAATGCCAGTGGTAGTACAAATGCATCTTCCAGTTAAACATACAAAAACATGTGGCAGTGCCAGTGCCAGTGCTGGGTGATTTACCACGGCCTGACCTCGTCTTTCACGTCTATTCCACTCAACTCCTGCTCCTTGCGTAATTCATTCTCAACCAAACCATACGAGAGGAGAATTAGTGTGAGGATGATTACAAAATCCTTCAAATCTATCACGGCACGTGAAATCAAAGTATATACACAGTATCTAAGTTTAATTACGCAGCGTTAGGAGTTGGATGGATGGATGGATAAATATGAGTGTAGTAGCTTACGGAACACCCACGATTTGAACCAATCAAATGATTGGACTGATCGGACTCACAAGACACACACCACATTTTCAGTTGGATGGATGGATGGATAAATATGAGTGTAGCTTATGGAACACCCACGATTTGAACCAATCAAATGATTGGACTGATCGGACTCACAAGACACACACCACATTTTCGTGGACATGGACCCTGGACATGTGACGTTATGAAATGCGTCAACCCCATATCAGAATGTTAGGAAGGAAAAGCTAAGACGATCTGTTATGTTATCTCTATCCCTCGCTAATACTTTGACTTGGGAAGTAATAATAATATGTTTTTAAGTTTTAATTAATATGACTATGAGTAACAGTTTTGCCCATGAAAGCACTCATGTGACAATAGTCGCATGAAAATAATGGAAAGTATTGGCAATGAAATGAAGGAGAGGAAAGAGGACGACAACACAAACAATTCATTTTTATTCGGTGAATAAATATTTTGCCCGAGTTGAAATAGCGTCTTTAAAGACGTTGTTCTAAGTTAGCTTTACGTCGTAGTGCTTGCAAACGTGGAAAATAGACTAAGAAGTTGGAACTTGTACTCACTCCTTGATCGTAGGTTGTTGCAAATGAGCTATTCTGAGATTTACTAATTAAAGGTGATTTTCATCAAATTTTCCACAGTACTCTTCCATTTCAACCTTTCCGATGAGAGCAGAATTTTTTTTACCGAAAATCATGACTACCTTTGAAAGAACCTTGTGATTCTGTATTTAGTCTTAAGGGGTCCTGATAATTTGAAAACTAAAATATTAATTGAGCAAGCTCAAAGTACGCAATTAATTGAGAGGTTGAAATTAAGGAATTAATCTTCCTAAGTTTTTTAATAAATTAATTATTTTCTGAAAAATGTAAATTTTGACTGAAGTTTCGGTTTAGCTTATCCACTCGAGT
>WJEZ01001483.1:0-17315 GCA_009869925.1 Thalassaphorura encarpata
GCATCCAGTCTGACCAGCTCTAACGCAAAATCCTCTTGGATTAATTTATTCGTATTGATACTCATTGTGAGGTTGGGAAATTTATTTTTTCGATGTCGGGAAGAATTAGTCGACTGTCAAGAGGTTAGAAACAATCACAATATCAAGTTCAAGAACAAAATTTAAATGTTTAATATCTGTTTACAGGAATTCCTTTTGCACAAACACCTTCCGTCACTTCCAGAAGATTGGATTGTTCATAAATATGTAAGATATGGAGAGGCTTTGTTGTCTTTGGCTGTTTTAGTCGTCGTCTTCAGGCATCATATGATGACTCGAGGTTGTATATCTGGGTCAAGGCCTGCAGCAGTCATAAGCAAATTCATTCCAACTGTTGTAGTTGTTCTTACCTGTGCATATTGGGCTTTACAGGTACGTTGAAGTCAGAAATTTGAAAATTAAATTTTTTACTTAAAATTTTATTATAAACTTGACTCTAAATTATAGGGGCTACCATTTGGACACCCTCAAATTGCCCAGAGTCGTTTTTTAAATTACATTCCCACTGTGTTTCAATCTGTTACCCTTGTCTCCATGTTTATCGTCTGGATTAATCCAATATGTTGCATTGGAAGAGTGAGAAAAACAAATGCCAACCCTGTGATGTCCACAGATAGGGCATTGACTAAGAAATCCAGGAAAAATTCAGTTCATAACAATTCAAGATCAACTGTTTATCCTTATCGTCGAGATCGTGGACATTCACGCCGTTCAAGAAATGGCCATTTAGCTCCTGCCACTGAAGATTGTTCGAATCAGCAACAAATTAATTTGGACGAAGATAGTAACAATCATGAAAATGGCAGCGTAGCTGAATTACAAGCCGACACCCTGAGTGAAGATGTATTTTCATCTGCAATTCTTACAAATGGAATTTTAGTAACACTTTTATGTGTTCAAATTTCAAGTGCCGGATATACACCTGTGATTACGCTCATTCCATACACAGTTATTATGTATGCTAGGTATCTCAAGTAGATTGCCTTGGAATAAATTGGGTAAATTAATTCTAGAATCTTATTTTGACTTTGACAATTAGACATTTATTGAAAATTTGAATATTATAGGGTCATGGTCCTCTGTCATCAGTTGGACTTTAGCCTCCCAATATTTTTTCTATGCAACTGGGCATCAAACAGTATTTTCTACAATTCCTTGGGATTCTGCATTTATTGGAACATCCGATGTATTAGGAAATGTGAATGACAACTGGTTGAGTTGGATTCGCCCTGCCCTGGCTGTTATGGGAAATCTACATGTGTCACAAATTATTTTCTCCGTCTCTTTGCCTCTGATCGTGTACAGAAGAAGAGATGCTTTTGGAATTTTGATTCCAGAAACCCTGATGGATAAACGAGAAATGAGAGAAGTTTATGTTCTTGGAGGAAAATTTATTTTACTTCATGGGGTTAAGGTAGGAATTAGTCTAGTCGAAGATTTTTGTGGCTACGGCTAAGTATTTACGGATTAATTTGTTTGTTTCATTTCAGCTCCTGGCCTGTATTCTATGTGCGACTTTGCATCGGAGACATTTGATGGTTTGGAAAATCTTTGCTCCAAAGTTTATTTTTGAAGGTGTTTCATTTCTAATCGTCATCCTAGCTGTATCTGGTACTTTATTTTTCATCACGCGCTTGGATTATTTATTTCAAAAAGATTCTTACGCAAGAAGGACAAAGACGTACGTGAACGTGATTAAGTAATGTAGTCAAAATCAAACCTTGTTATTGCTATTGCATCATTCCTTTGATTAAATATTCTAGTCAATCTGCCAAACTAATCTTTGAGTCTTTGACCACAAGTGTTTTACGAGAAGATTTGCATATTTTATCAGTCATGAAATTACGAAATCAAATACCGATCAAGTTTATATCAGAGATTTTCTTTATTGTTTTGGTGTTTGACTAGATTGCCACAAATTTTGAAGATGAGATTTACATACAATTAATTTGCCAAGGCTGATAACTTAGAGAAATACAATTTTATCTTAAGAATTAATATTGAATTTCTTATATAATTTAAATTTCAAGTTTTATTGGCCACTCGGTGACAATAATGAATGAAAATTCATTAAAGTAATGTTAACGTGAACTGAGATTGTACATTAGCTAACCATACACTCGTCGATGTATGCAGAAGTCAATCCGTTCCTTGAATGGAAATGGGAATAATTCATAGAAAATAATTGAGATGAGAGCGTTTATTTTATGCCTTCTTGGATTTTGATGCTGGGGCAGATGGGGATGAAGCTCCGTTGGCAAGGAGTGCTTTGGCCAATGCATCATAATCTAATCCTGCTGCAACTGGGGCTGGAGTTGGCTTTCCCTTGCCTTTCTTTCCTTTGAGCAATTTCTTACTTTTCTTGGGTGCCTTGGTTGGTTTACCCCATGCCCATGGAGAAGGAGCCTTGGTTGGCTTAGGTGGCTTTGCAGCAATTGCCGAAGAGAGCTTTCCCAAAAAGTCAAGTTTCTGTGTAAGATATGGGCTCAACTGGATTCAAAATTTAAATGCAGACAGACTAATGTCTAATTGCGTTTTCTTTTGAATACACGCAATTCGGGGTGGGGTCAAATTTCAAAAAAATAAAATAAGACTTGGCTTACCGTTGGCTTTGGTGCTGGAGTCACAACGTGGACAGATGCCTTGACGTCATCCGAATCTTCATCAGATTCCTCGGATTCCTCAGACTCATCTGAGTCAACTGGAGCGACGGAACGGACCTGATCATTCAACAATACATTGTTGAGTTCATCCAAAAGAGCTTGGCGTGGAGATGGGGTCGTTGTCGTCACTTCCATTGGAGTTGGTGGCCCAGTGCTGTTAAGCACAGAATCCGCAAGGGCAGCAAACAATTTTGAAATGAAAAGTGCCTTTTTAGATGCCCAATAACCTGGTGGTGGTGGAACAGTGACATTTGGGGCAATGCTTGGAGGTGGACCCCAGAAATCAGGTTCAAGGTCAAGGATGGACGGCTTTTTAGTTGTAAGGGCAGCAGCAGCAGCTTTCTCTGCCTTCTTGGCCAATTTTGCTTGTTCCTTGAGAGCTTTAGCAGTTGCCTTATCTGCCTTGGCTTTAGCCCCTTTTGGATCGCTGGCCTGTAAATCATCATTATCCTCATCATCCCCATTCTCATCCTTATCACTTTCTATAATTTCGTCAATGACCTCTGGAAGTGTAGCCCTTTTGAAATATTCAGCCAATTCTTCATCAGTTGGCTCAGCTGACTCATCCTCCTCTGTGTCCTCATCACCCACTAGTTCCTCTGGATCTGGGCCACTGTATGAAAATTGCCCTGGATTTGGTGCGATGGCTACGGCTGCAGCTGATCCTGGGTGAAATTTCAACCATTGTGTCCATGGATAAGGGGAAAATTTCTCAAATGCCTTGAGTTCCTCCAAAGTGGCCCTAGCAGACTCTGCGCCTGTTAACAACAATTAAAATTCAAAATTTTAAATATTTTTTAGATATTGATTCTTGACTTCAAAAATATGGACCTACCTTGACTGGCAAGGACTACTAAACCCACGAAGGCTAATAGAAGCTTCATTCTGGAATTTAAAACTGGGCCGATACTCAATAAAAAAAACTCAACGAGTTTGTCAGTCAGTCAGGATCGGAACCCTAGGATCTACTGAGATGAAAAACTGGATAATAGTCTTTTATACATTCAATTGGAAAATTTGGCTTGAGCCCATACATCTGGGATGAGGCAGCTGCTGTGAAATCTTTAATCCGAAATGACTGGTGAAATAAAAACCAACTCTTAAGTCTAAATACCAACTCGTTCATATTAAAAATTCTGTTCTTAAGCAAAGGACACGAATTCACCGCATGTCATGTTTTGTCATGCTTGTCCAGACACGGAGCGGAAAATAATTCACACACAAGTTACATACAAATTAAATAGTTTCACCGTCAGAACTTACGTATTTCCATAATCCCCAACCCTCATGTGTTTTTCCTAATTGTTTAAAAACTAATTAAATTGAGACGTGCTTATTGGTCAATCTGGGTGATTAATTTATTGCTACTACGCCAGATTCACATTTGCGTGGTTAAGAGTTCGGAAGTTTTAATCCTGATTTCATTCATCGCTCAAGGTCCAATTTAGGAAAGCACTTAAATTCCACTTCAGTAGTTCGCTTGTCTGGCAATCCAGACATAATTAATTAAGGCGTAGAAGATCTGAATGGGAAATTAATTCTAATTATGATGAGACTTCCATAAATATTTTAGTTTTTACATTTATTTCAAAAAGAATTTAAGACTCAACAGTTAAGAATATGAATAAAATGAATATATATTAAGCAACGACTCAAGATCCCACAAGAAACCCCAATTTGTATAATGAATACCTTAAATATTAAGTTTACCAGTGAAAATACGAGAGTTTGGCTTTACCAGAAAAACTCAGTGAATATTTAGAAATCATAATTAGAGAAATGTATGGCCTTAATGTGTCCAACGGGGTTGGGTTTGGCTCTACCGTTGTAGTATGCATTGTGCCCACTGTTATAGGACCGATTAGACCAAAAGTTAAACTTTATGATGTCTTCAGCGTACGGTTCGACATTAACGCTGGGACAAAGCTTTGGCTGTGTTTGATGCATTAAGACAAATGAACCTTCCTAGTTAAAACAAAATTTAAAAATTATAAGTTAGAACAGGCTGTCTATCTCTATGGACCATTAAAAGTCTAGTATGCTTACTAATATATGGAGTTCTACTTTGTAGGAAGTGCTCCTCTTAATATTCACGCTGCTTTCCTCATGAAACTGAATCCGCTCTGAACAACTGCTACCGACTATTTTAGTCCGAACATATCCCAATTCCGTCAAAGGAGATTCCAAAAGGATGCGAATAGAAACTTCAAAGTTTTGAGATAGAGTAACTTGGTTGGATGAGGGTATTCCAAAGAGAGGGTAAATCTCAATATCAGTGATACAAATGTCCCGATCAACGGTAAACCTAAGAAAAAAACAATGATAACAGCTCAGCTAGCCTTATTATCGCAATAATTAGAGCTTACATAAATTCTTCATTCCATTCTCCAAAGTAGCTTACGTGCCATGTTGAACCTTGTGTTGTTGAAGGTATTGAATAAGGCATGACAGATGCAATCCTAACTCTTTTCTTCGTGTTGAATGGAAGAACTGGAAGTCTGTTGAAAAATCCAATTACTCGTTAAAATAAAATCTGATTTCCTTGGCAATTGATCGCCCTGTATTTTCGAGTTAATATATTCATTACTTTGAAGAGGGTAAACCGCTAAAATGCATGAAGATGTCTTGAATTTCACCTCCAGTCAATATGCCTGGACTACCAATGACAACTTCATCTGCAAAGGCCTTCTGAGTCATGTTTGGAAATCGAATCAGATAAAGTAAGTCTCCCAATATTTCACGTTTGCTCTGACCATTGCAGCCGACCTCTTGCATATTTTCGGCCCATCTGCATGAATTTTAAAAATTGAAATAAAGTAATAAAAAATTATAGGTATATCATATTTACTTTATCCTACCTCATTAATGCGCGGAAAGCCGAGACTTCATCAATGCATAATTCATCACTGCTCAAAACTTTGGTCAAAACCTCCGGAAGAATTTTAATAAACTCTGCATTTCCGAAAACAGGTTTTCCATTCCTAAATTCATTTAAGTTTCAGTAAAACAAAAACACTACGCCTACGTATGTTTTTTCATCTTAACACCATACTTAAGGATGAATTCCATAGTATAGTCGGCCAAATAGTCCAGTCCTAAAGTGAGTGCAAGCTGATGAAAATTAATTGCATTTGAGACTGAAATTCCGTCCTCCAACATTCGCGAGCACTTGTCTTGCAAATCCCTCACGTTATATTTATGAGCAACACATAAAACCCCAGAGGCTTCGTCCAGTGTTTCGCAAGAGAATTTGTTTGAGTAGACATACTTAACAAATAAAAACTTCAGTTTCCATTTCAAAACATGAAAAAGAAATTTTACCTCTAGAAATAAAATAAAACTGTCTGTGGAAACATCTGGAATTGCAATTCCACCTTCTTCTTCGTCACCACTGGCACCATTTGCTGCCCAACGCTCAGAGAACATTGCTGCAAAAACGGATGACCTTGACATGAGGATCAATTTATGGGCATGGATCTTCTCCTTGTTTTCTCCAATAGTAAAAACAACGTCGCTGAATTCTTTAGATTGTAACATGTGTAAGTTGGCATCTTGAATTGTTGAAAATGAAGTCTGCCAATCTTAATTCATTTTTAGATTTTTAACTATTTAATCAACGAAATTAAGGGTATCAGAACGAATGGATCCCCACAGATCACGGCACAAAACTGAAACACGTTTCGTTTGGACTAAAGGGATATCTCCCACAGAGAACTGAAAATTTCCCGATATTGTGGATGAAGTTGATGAAGTTCGGGTTTCCCGGTATTTTGATGCAGGACCGTTGGATTTTATAAAGATTTGGGGAATTATAATTCTAATCTAATATTCACAAAAAGTCCAAGCCAGAATGAATTCTTTAGATTCTAACATGTGTAAGTTGGCATCTTGAATTGTTGAAAATGAAGTCTGCCAATCTGAATTCATTTTTAGATTTTTAACTATTTAATCAACGAAATTAAGGGTATCAGAACGGATGGATTCCCACAGATCACGACACAAAACTGCAACACGTTTCGATTGGACTAAAGGGATATCTCCCACGGAACTGAAAATTTCCCGACATTGTGGATGAAGTTGATGAAGTTCGGGTTTCCTGGTATTTTGATGCAGGACCGTTGGATTTTATAAAGATTTGGGCAATTATAATTCTAATCTAATATTCACAAAAAGTCCAAGCCAGAATAAGTACATGTTTCATTTTGGTTTGTTGGAATATTAAGATTTTTTTAGAATTTACAAGTATGCAAAATTTTCATTAAAGTCAATATGCAGGTAGAAATAGAACCATGTATGTGTGAAGCTGTTTCTCGTCCTTCTTATGACTGACAGACAGGTAAGTGATTGCGAAAATGGTTATATTTTCCTTTAATATTCGTTAAATACTTACGATTAGTTCCGTGATTCTTTAAACTATTTAAAGTACATAATTTACTGGTCAAGATCAGGGCGATTTAACCCATTATTGCGCCGGATCAACATTTGCATTTTTATGAGCTAGAAAGTTGTATTGCTGATTTCAGCCATCATTCATTCCAGAGGTCAAATTTAGGAGACCATGTCAATTTCATTTTAACAGTTAGCTCGTCTGCACATCTAGATATTAATTAATTATATATTATTATTAAGATATATTATTATTAATTAAAGTAAATATGACTCTGGCTTGGAAATAAATTCTGATTTTGAGATGTTCTTTGGTATTTGTGGTTGTATATTTATTACAAAAAGGATTGAGAACTAGACCTAAAGAATACGTATTAGAACAAGAATACGTGTACTAAGACGTTGACTTTACCAGATAAGCTCAGTGAATATTTAGAAATTAGGGATATAGAAATGTCAGTGCAAGTTGATAGATTAATTGCATGCGAAACTCCAGTGCCGGCTTTCAACATACCTGAGCACTTATCTTGCAAATCGCTCACATTATATTTATGAGCCACGTATAAAACTCCAGAGGCTTCATCCAGTGTTTAATAGCAATAAAATTTGTTTGAGTAAATATACTAGAACAAATAAAATAAAAACTTCAGGTTACATTTCAATGCACAAATAAGTGCGCAAAATATAAGTGACTTTACCTCCAGAATCTGCCGAAACATCTAGAAGTACAATTCCGCCTTTATTATCGTCAGCACTGTCCCCATTTGCTGTCCAACGCTCAGAGAACATTGCTGCAAAAACGGATGACCTTGACATGAGGATCAATTTATGAGCATGTATTTTTTCCTATTTCCTTCTGTTCTCCAACAATAAAAACAACGTCGGTGAATTCTTTGGATTCGAACAAGTGGAAGGCGGCATCTTGAATTGTTGAAAAAGAGGTATGCCATTTTGTATTCATTTTTTCAGTTGTCAAAATTAAGAAGCTAAACTTTCACGGTTGACGGACTGACAAAATTCTACTCGACTGACCTAGGCAAAAAACTGAAACACGTTCTTAAGTTGTGATGAAATGAATGAAACTCGGATTTGCGGTACAAGGGCTATTTTTGAGACAACAAAACAACCTTATGATTTTTATAGAGTTTTGGGGAGTTCTGATCTAATATTCACAAAAAGTGCAAAACTACTGGCTACATTTTGGTTTATTGGGAAAATTTTAAGTTTTTTAGAATTTCGAGTATGCATTCCTGAAAATTACAGGAAGAACAGGTAGGCAAAAACATGTGTTAAGCGGTTTCTCTTCTTTTCGTGAGGACAATTAATTTACTGATAGGGAAACAGTTTCCGAATTTCTTTTGATTTGTGAAACACGTTTTTCTGTGATCCTTTAATTTAAATGTATACATGTTTACAGGTCGACAGCAGGGCGATTAGTTCATTACTACTCCTTATTGCCCAGATAACATTTGCGTTTTCAAGAGTTTGAAGGTTTTAATGTTGATATTATTCATCGCTCAATGTCCAATCTAGGAAAGCAAGTGAACTCCGTTCTAATAGTGGAATGACATTAAAATTAATTTACTGATAGGGAGGCAGTTTCCGAATTTCTTTTGATTTGTGAAACACGTTTTTCTGTGATCCTTTAATTTAAATTTATACATGTTTACAGGTGGACAGCAGGGCGATTAGTTCATTACTACTCCTCATTGCCCAGATAACATTTGCGTTGTTAAGAGGTTGAAGGTTTTAATGTTGATATTATTCATCGCTCAAGGTCCAATCTAGGAAAGCAAGTGAATTCCGTTCTAATAGTGGAATGACATTAATTAGGGCGAAAAAGATATTTATAAATGATTCAAGATTTCAATGGGAACAACAATTTATATAATGAGTTAGTTCCTTGTTTTAATTTTCCAGTGAAACTACACAGAGTTTGACTTGACAAGAATAAACTCAGTTAAAATTTAGGAACGAGGGATATGGAAATGTAGAGCTTTAATATGTCCAATGGGGTTGGGTGCACCGGTGTAATATCCATAGTTGCTGGTCACGCAGTTCCAAAACATAAAGTTTGTAGTCTCTTTCTCTTCACCAAACGGTGCGACGTTAACGCTGGAATGAAGAGTTGGCTGTTCTGGATGCATTAAGACAAATGACCCCTAGTTAAACAAAATTTAGAAATTTGTAGACTATTTATGATGACCAATAAAACAAGTTCGTAAACTTACGGATATTTTGAGTTCTACTTTGTAGGAAGTACTCTTCATAATATTCACACCGCTTCCATCCCTAAGCTGAATCCGCTCTGAACAACTGCTATCGAATCTTTCATTCCGAACACATTCCATTTCCGTCAATGGTGATTGTAAAGAAATCAAAACAGAAACATCAAAATTTTGAGATAGAGTAGTTGGGCCGGATGAAGGTTGTCCAAAGAGAGGACAAATCTCAATTTCAGTTATACAGATGTCCCGATTAACTTTAAGCCTAAGAAAATGACGCCAATGATGCTGTGTTGTCTTATCAAATTCACGTATTATCGGAATTTAGCTTACATAAAGCCCTCATGCCATTCTCCAAAGCGGGATTTGTCCCAAGTTCGACCTATTTCAGATACTGTGGGTTCCGAATAAGGTGTGACAGATGCCATCCTAACTCTTTTCTTGCTGCTGAATGAAGGCACGACGGGAACGGGAACTCTGTTGACAAATAGGAATATACCTTAAATTAAAACTCTCTTCATTGTGGTAGTAATTAGTTGCCTATTCGCAATTAATAATGATTTTTTTAGGTGTTAATGTTTATTACGTTGAAGCGGGTAAACCGCTGAAATGTATGAAGAGTTCTTGAATTTCGCTTTCACTCAAAACTCCTGGACTTCCAATAAGGACTGCATTTATGAAAGCCTTCTGAGTCATGAGTGGAAATCGAATCAAATAGAGCAAGTCGCCCAACAATTCACGTTTGTTCAGACCATTACAGCTGAGGCCGTGAATATTACAACGATTTTCGGCCCATCTACAAAATCAAATCATAGGATTTGTTGGTTTTAAAAAGAGAGTAATAAAAGACTACAGAAGTCATATTTGAATTATCATATACCTCATTAATGCTTTGAAAGCAGATACTTCATCAATGCATATGTCATCACTACTCAAAACTTTGGCCAGTACATCCGGAAGAATTTCGAGGAACTGTTCATTTCCGAAAACTGCTGTTGCATTTCTAAATGCATTCAATTTTCAATTGGACTAAAACCTACATTTTCAACGTTTTTGCAGCTTACATGAGAATGAATTTCATGGTACTTTCGGTAAAATCGTTCAATTCCAAAGTGAGTGCAAGCTGATGAAAATTAATTACATTTGTGGCTCCAATTCCAACCTTCAGCATTTCTACGCATTTGTCTTGCAAATCCCTAACATTATATTTATGAGCCACGCATAAAACCCCAGAAGCTTCATCCAATGTTTCGCAAGAGAATTTGTTCGCGTAGACATACTGGAACGAATAAAATAAAACTTCGCTTTCCATTTCAACGCACACAAAAACATGTAAAATGCAGGAAGACTTTACCTCGAGGAATAAATTGAAAATGTCTGCGGAAATATCTGGAATTGCAATTCCACCTTCTTCGTCACCACTGGCACCATTTGCTGCCCAACGCTCAGAGAACATTGCTGCAAAAACAGATGACCTTGACATGAGGATCAATTTATGAGCATGGATCTTTTCCTTCTGTTCTCCAACAGTAAAAACAACGTCGCTGAATATTTTGGTATTTAACAGGTGCAAGTTAGCTTCTTGAATTGTTGAACATGAGGTCTGCCAATCTGGGTCCATTTTTAGATTTTTTACCTAAATCACTCGTCGAAATTATTAGGCTAATGAGGACGGACGAACTAAATTTCACTTGACTGGCATTTAAAGCTTAAACACGTTTTTCTTACGTTGCGATTGAAAATGAATGAAATTGAGATTTGCCTATACCCATAAGCAGCAATTGCATCGTAATTTCGAAGTTAATCTAGACCGGACATATCGGTATTTTTGAATTTGTTGATTTTTCGATATGGAATATTGATGACTCGTGCAAACCTTTGGATACCGTAGCAAAAAACGAATTGGGGAGTCCATTTATTAACGCGTAAATATTAATTAGAAAAACCGTATCAGGAACTTACTTAAAGTTAAGCTACCGAGGCGAATGCTATGCATCCGAAGCTAAACTCTTTAAAATTAGGTTAGATAGGTGAGAAATATGATTATCCAAATGGTCAGAATCTGAAAGGTGATAACCAAGATTAGAAGATAAATTGTTTTTCTCGAATAAAGACCTTCAATGCCCAGCACATTCAATCTTCGTTGCTCAGAATTGTCCAATTTGAACATTCCTTATCTTGCTTATTGGAATACGGCATCATCGGATGAATTATAGGCTACCATTATTTTCACTACAAATTAAGCTTCATTCCGAACTTAATTAAATATTTTCTACAACTTCATACAGGGCACTTGATCTGTCGGGATTGTACGATAGTACGATTATATTTGCGCTGGAGACTTTTCTTTTCAGTCTGTAGAAAGATTTTCCGGTTCGATTTGATGGATCAGCCGTTACGTTTTGTAGATTTTACAGGAGTTAATTACAGTTAATTAGTTAATAATTACAGGAGTAACAGGAACTTTGTAGAAAGTATTCCTTGCCGCTTCCTTCCCCGAGCTGAATCTGCTCTGAAGAACTCTCATCAAATCTTTTGTTCCGAACGCACGCCAATTGCTTGAATGGAGACTGCAAAGAAATTCGAATAGTAACTTTTAGATAGAGTAACTTCGTCGGATGGACGTTGTCCAAAGAGAGGGTAAATTTCAATTTCCGTGATGCCAATGTCTCGATCAACTTGAAACCTAAGAGAAAAAAAAATCATTACAGCCCAAATTGCCCAATTTGTTTATCACATTTACATATTATTGCAATAATTAGAGCTTACAGAAAGAAAATAGATTTTTACTGGTCAACAGATGACTAATCTTAAGTATCTTTTAGTAGTATCAGTTGATTAAATCTAAGCATGCCAGTTCATATTTATGTAGTAGTGAGTTGTGCCAATAAAAGTATGAGAATGCATGCACTGAACGCGATTTAAATTCAGCTGCCCTTAAAAGATATTATAATCCTCTTCTTTTTTATTGAATAATTATTTTGAACATGCAATGCAAGCGCGTGTAACAAAGCTGCGTTACTCTTCGATTTCCCAAATCTTAAAGATATCAGTATCACAAGAATCTTCTTATCTTAATCTGAGCAGACATTCCAATCCCATAATGTTTGCAGCTTGGATAGAGCTATTATCGTCATTTGCTTGTAAATGTAGGCCAGATGAAAGGGATAGAAGTTCACTTTATTTCAATTTTTATGGATCAAGAATAAGAGCCAAAAAGTGATAACAGCATTTTACACCATAACAAATGGTTTCAGTTGAGTTTAGGAATCGAATTTTGAGAATGATATTAAAACTCTCTGGTAATTTTTGAAGATTCGCATGAAATTCTGATATCCACTCCCGTACTACAATCCAAATCCACAGTGAGTTTGCTTTCGCCATTCGAAGTGAAATATTATATAAAAAAAACTGTAGAAAATTCTAATGTGAACAAGGAAACTGAACATTTTCCTTCTTCTCTAAAAAGTTCAAGTGACTGCATGATTGATTTGTTCCCTACGATTAATTTATCCAGATAAACTAAGAACTGGCTAAGATTTTAGTTTTGCGTTTACAAGGCCATAATCACAATGTAAAATTGAATATTGATCTATTTTATCTATATGTGGCATGCCATATACGTTATCTTCGAAGGTAGCAACTCTTAAGGCAAAATTTCTCTCATTTCTTGATACATAAAAATTTAATTATTGTAAATAAGATTCGCTTGCACTAATTGCATTTCAGGGTTTATAGGGTTTAGGGTCTAAATCGATATGCTATTCGTTACAAATACAATTGAAACCAAGAACTTTGAAATTACATTAACAAATGACTCATTAACCTACCTCGATTCCTTACAAATAGACCACACGCACAGAATGTAATAATTCAATTGCAATAAATTTAATAATGCAATACATCCGTTTTCCCAAGCCAAGAGCAGGAATAAAAATCTCGTGCATGAGTGACATCGGCTCTGTTGCATTCTTTTATATTGCCGAAAATATTTTAATTGTTTCAAAATATTGTACTACCTTGTATATCATATGTGTCCTGCCTCGCTGTCTCTAATTTAATGAACATGTGTCAATTGAGGTTAATCATACGATAGGTTGAGCATGCATTCACATGCAATGTAAGATGCAAGTAAAGATTGGCCAAAAAAAGTAGGTCTTTTTTGCCCAGTGCACTGGTCCTACTCACCTTAGCTGAAGCTTAAATTCACTTTTTGTTTCCTATTTTTGCACCCTACTTAATTCTTAATCCCAGGACAGGATAGCAGTGAGTGCGGCAATGAGCGCTGAAGCAACATAATTTCATTCTGTGCTGTGCAGTGCAGCAATATTTTGACCTGCATGGCTTGGCCTACCAAAACATCTTTTCTCACGCTCCCTTGAACCCCAATTGTAATGCAGTCTTACGGAAATACCTCCAGATCACTAATCTTACTGCTGTTAAAAAAATCTGTAGTTTAGTTAATGAACGAAAATTAACTATGCAAGTGGAAAAGGGAAAGTAATGGTGGTTTTGGTTTGGTCATTCTTACACGCGTTTTGGGTGCTACCGTTGCTATTATTTTCATTTATTTTTGTGGTGGACCTTTATTATTCAAAATGGTTTAGTTTAGTTTAGCCAAGTCAGCAAAGCACGCGACATATTCTGTTCTTTGTCCGGCCGTCCTAGTGACGTGACGACAGACAGTGACAATTTGGTCGATCATTCAGTTGAAACATTTTGCTCAAGTTTCTTTTCTGCAGTGGACGTGAAGTGCGACACTTCGTCCAATACAATTTTAAATATTTAAAAATGTCAAAAATTAAATTATTTTGTATCCCAGGGATGACCCTGGTTTTGACCTACTGCCTATTGTGTATTGATATATCCGTTGCTCAACCTCCTATCAGTGGATTTTTTAATAATGAAAATGAACCCCCAAGTTCCCTAGTCATGGAGGATGAAATGTTAAGAAGAGAAGATTTAATGAGACAAAGATTTCTGGATGAAGTGGATTTTTATGGAATGCCCGTTGGAGAAATGCCTCCTGCTCCACGGCCTACTCGAAGTATTGACCTTTCGGATGATATCAGAGGGTCATTAAGACTCCGACGCTTAAATTCTACAGGAACACCAAGAGTAATTCATCCACCTACAAGAAAACCTGGACAAAGGAGACGACGACGTCTTTTTCGTCGTAACAAAATTCCCAGGGTCAAAACCACCACATTGTCCGAGGTCAAGCCTACGGATATGGCCAGCAGTGAGGGTAATACTGTGGTAGTTCGTCGACGAGTGCCAAATTTTACAAGGAAAGCTTTGGATTTAGATAGAGAGAACGTAAGTTAATTTTTTTTCGAAAATATTTCTAGATCTGACCATAAAATATTTCCCTATCTATACTAGAGATTTCCAAATGCAAATGAAGACCATGCGAGTGCTGAGCAAAGGATTTTGCCACATCCATCCTTTACAAATTACGGGGAACCTTTCCCAGTTGTCGTGCATTCTACATATGAGAAATTGGCAGACGATAGTCCATCGGCTGAAGTAATGGATGAAAAAACGATTGCAACAGTTTATCCAAAACCAGCCAAGAAATATTATCCAATATTTCGTAAACCCAAGACAACTGCAGCCAGTGCTGAAGCAAACGAGTCTGGAGGAGAGAAAAGTCAAGAAAAATCCTCATCAGAAGAAATTCCTCAAAAGAAACATTATTCAAATTCAAAAAATTACACGACTCCACCAAAAAGAAAAGTTACTTATCGTGTCACTTCTAAAATCAACCCACAAATATTTAGCCTCAAAGGTTTACATGATTTGGACAAGGATGCAAGTGCAAATCCATTTTTGGATACAGCAGCTCCGATTTCTAGTGATTTGGGCGGAGATCATTCCAGCATTCATTCTCTACATTCTCTCTTAAATTCTGACTCTGTTCTATCCTCTCAACAAGTGCTTCCTTCTCCGACTGATGTGACTGAAAATAATACGTCTGGATGGTCAACTACTCTGATGCCACCGTATGGATATGGAAAAGGAAAGGTCAGTCAGATGCCAGACGATTTAATGCTAAGTGATGAAATGGCTCCTGTGACTTCTTCTTCGGCGGAATCTGGGACGACTGAGAATTCCAGGGTTCGAAAGAAGGGCCCGTCCTCATTCATGGTAGGGTCTACTTTGACCGGTACTCAAGTTTTTCTTCATGGGATTAAAATCACCAAAAAAGTGCAACCCATCCAAAACTTCTTCCACTACAACAACTACTACTACTGCTGTCCCTGATCATTTGTCCGAGTCTACAATGCCTATTCCTAACACGAATAATATTTCTTTGCAGGGGAGATTTGAATCCTCAATGTACAATCCTCCTGTCACAACCACTTCTATTCCAGAGACGACAACTGAAGCAACCACTACAAATGTACCATCGACATATCCTCCTGATACAATAATTGTGACATTTGAAGATCCACCAGTGAGACACAACGATCGTTGCACCGATTTCTGCTTTTGCTGATCATACTTCCCCCAAACCTGCGACTGCCACGGCTGCATCTCCCACTGAATCCACAACAGAAACGACAAGTAGTGTCAAAGTTCAAAGAGAAATATCAACAGTGAACCCTACTGTGGCAAGTAGTAACCAAGTGCATGAATGGACAACTCCATCTCCAAATCAATATGACCTTGGGACAATTCTGAATCGATTTTTGACTCCGCCCCCTCCAACTGCTCAACAACCGAACGTACATGCGCAAACACATGGGCAAGCACAAGCGCAAGCGCCTAACTCCTGTTCCACCTTACAATCATGCCGCCGCAGCAGCAAATACCCCTGTTCAAGCCAGTTCTAATGACAAACCAATCATGCAAGGATTGCTGGATTCCTTGAATTCAATCTATAGTTTATTTGGACCTTTGACCCCAGCACCTGCTAGTCCAATTTTATTCACAACTCCGCGTCCATTTTCATTATTTGGTGGAAATAATCAATTCAATGGTCCTACAACCCAGAGTCCCTTGCAAAAGGCCCTGAGCAACATGATCAACGTTTTTACAAACCCTTTTGGCACCAGCAACGGCAACAACGACCTTTTTGGTAACAAAGGAAATGGCAACGGTAACGTCGCAGCGTCACAAGTCTCAAATTCCCTCACACCCCTTCAAGCAGATCAAGTCCGAATTACGACGGCTAAACCTGTAGTTCCATTAAATCCTACAGATTATTTGAATCAACTTTTGAAGCTTGGCTCAGATTTGGGTGTTAATGGTCAGCAGAATAATGCTGAGAGTGCGAGACATTTGGCCCAAACTCCTGCCCCAACTCAACCCCCAACATTGCGCCCTTTGTTTCAATTCACAACGGCTAGACCCTTATTCGATTTTACGAATTTATTCAGAGGAAATTGGCTTGGAGGAGTACCGACGACGCCAGCACCATTGTTGTCTTCATTAAATTTGTTGTCAATACTTACAGGGTTAAATCCCTTTGCAAATTTGCTGACTACTCGACAACCTTTCCTTTCCAATAATCTTTTCTCGGCATCTGCAACGAATCAACAGCCAAATATATTTGCGACTCAAGCACCCCAAGCTCAACAACCACAACCAAAAAATGGACTTTATTATTGGTTGGATAGTAATATGTTTATTCCAGGTCAAGATCCAAAAACTAGTCCGACGACTGGGATTCGACCAAAATTAGGGCAGCGGGATTATTTTTTAAGAGTAAGGTGATGGGATGGGTTTAATTTTATTGTGTCTAAAGGAAAGCCAGCATTTTTTGAATTTCTAGTGATTTGATATAGGGTATTAAATATTGAATAAATGTGCAGATTAGGCCAGGCAAAGGGCATAGCAAAAACTAAAGGGATTATGATTATGTGTATGTTCCATTTTAGAGTTAGATTTAATTTTATATTTTACTCGGTTGCTGCTCCTGAGCAGGGCAGCGATCTCTCTTAGGAATATATTAATCATAGTTATAGTTAAATTTAATAACATAAAGTTATGTCCA
>WJEZ01001484.1:0-17306 GCA_009869925.1 Thalassaphorura encarpata
CCACAATCGGTCAGACCTTCAAATTTAGTCTTTGGTTCGTTTTCTTTTAGATTGGTTGTCTCAGAGGACTTCAAATCACTAGAAAGCTTTTCTTGAGCAGAATGATTTTCGCTAATTACATTCTCTAAATTTGCACATTCTGATTGTAGAAAATCTTCAGAAATAGATATATTTACAGATGAGGGTTTCGGTAATTTCTGCGACATACAACTAAGCACGTGACCAGTCTTAGAAATTTCGCTTACTTTCTTCTCCAGATCAATTTTCAGACGGGATGTAATGTCAGCAATGTCGGTATTAGCTTTAGCAATATTGTCGTCATTTGTTTTCACAGGGGTTGAGGTTTTAAATTCTAGGTTGAAATCAAGTTTGGAAAACATGCCGTCGTCCAAAGCCGGTTTTTGAGTATCCTTGTGTTCCAAGGCTAGGTCAGGATTCAAGTCCGAGTTTATTAACGAATTTTTAATTCCTCGAATGTTTTCATGGATTCTTTGCTCAAGCGTTTTCTTTGCATAAAAAGAATCAGTCTTCAATGTTTTGGGTTCTTCGTCAAGAAAGGGAAGGTCAATTTCTTGGGAATCCTGGGAAACTATTGGTTCAATTTGAGAAGCTAAAGGTAAAACGGGAAATGATTCTTCAATCTCAGTTTTTTCTGTCAAGCAATTTGTTCCGGAATCCTCCGCCTCCAGCTCCTTGGACTGTTTTAGGCTTTGGTCGGAAATAATGCAACATTGATTTTTGGACGGTATATTCGTTATTACCGCTGAAACCCCTGTTTACATGAATTTATAACTTTTTAATTGCTGAAATATTCGAAAAACTTATAACTTGCATGATTTGTCGCATACTTGGACTGATCGTAGGTATTCGAGATCTTTTGGATGAGACTGCCTTAGTTTTAAAATTATTGCCTTCATTTTCATTTTTGCCTGTTCCTGACTTTCTCACAGGAAGTTTAGACTTTACTGGAGCGCTCGTACTGGTTATTACAGATCCACTGGATTCCTTTTTTGAAGGGTGGATTTTTACTGGAAGTCTTGACTTTTTTACTTCTTGATCAGCACTATTTTCGACTGGGGTTTCATGCTTAGATATTTTTGATTTTACTTCATTAGGCTTATCCATTTTATTAGCCAAATTAAAAATGTGAGGTATTTATCTCCGAATATACGAGTATTTATGGAGAACGAATCCTCTGAAATTCTTAGTCGGTTTCATATTAAATTTTTTCAATAGTTGAAGATTCTTAATTTGTTGATATTTATGCAAGCTAAGTAGGGGTAGCTGTGAGGACTCGAAGAATTTGCAAAGATTGATTTAATAATCCGAGCGAAGTGCAAAAATACACTAGAAATCAATTGTTCAACTATTTAGTATGGAAGTCAAACTGAATATATTGTACTTTCTGATGGATCATGCTCATCGTAGTAGTCCTGCTCGTTGGATAAATCCACCTTGAACTGTACCAGGAAGATCAAGTAAGTAGTCATTACGGCAATAACCTAGAGAAGAAGAAAACTAAAATTCATTTGTGTTTAAAATGATTCTGCAATGTTCAAACGTGATTAACTTTTGTCATTAAACGCCGATTGATTCGGACGAAATTAGCCGCGCTCAGGTTAACTGGTCGTCCGGAGGAGTTTATAAGGAGCCCAATGGCCTAAAATTTTATTAAATATTTTGAAATTTAATGTGTTTACTCAAACTATTAATTTTATTTATACCTTAGCATTACATTCAGGTGTTAAATTGAAGGATGCTGCCTCGGAAAGGGATTTCATAGCTCGTTTGGCCTATTGTCAAAATTTATATTACGTATGTGATATGTCTAAACATTTTTACTCATCGTCTTGCCTGAATTTGAAATTTTTCTCCTTGGTTGCAAAGAGCCAATAGCCATCCGATATAGATAATGACCATCAAAGGAGGGCCAAGCGACAGTGTGATTCCTTTCCTGAAGCCCTCATTCATGTAGATCACAAAGTAAAGGTTTACAAGTGTTGAAATCATCATTAAAAGAATTTGAAGAATAAGGTAGAATCCATAAATTGATGACAAGCGATGACTCAAGTCTTCGATAGCTGAATAGATTTTATAAAATTTGACGAAACTCTCAAAATTCTTTATTTGGGTTGGAGCCACTTCTCTGAATATTTTTAGGCAAATTCTCAATATCCAAAAAAAGTTCAAGAAAATCCAAGTGTGAATTAAATGTGCGGACATGTGCATACAAAATGTAGTGAAACCTAATAGGTAAATAATTAACAATGGGTTGATTCCTTCAAATTTCCAATCTATATAGGGCCAGGCGTAGTGTATGTAGAAGGTGGAGAATGAGACGATAAAAATGACCCAAAGGAAAACTTGGACATTACAAACAGTCGACACCCACTTCAAGTCCGATTTCTGACCATCGAAAGTCCCAATGAAACTTACGATACTTCGCAAGTCGTTCCAGGCTTTGGCTAAATTTGGGGACATTAGATGAATTAGAAATTGTATGATGAGTCCGGTGATGTATTGTCCAGACAAAAATACGACTTGCGCCGGATATTCCAAGAGGACCCCATACCCCCCTATGTACATCATTGTATTCTTTAAAAATGGAATATAAACTGAGGACAGACCAATTGTTGCCATCAAAAATATGAGACAGTAGATATTTTCTTTTGTGAACCATCCATGTTGTGCGGACCCGTCTTTGTGGATATGAATTGGGAAAAGGGCCGACAGCTTGGCTAGTCGTATTACTGGCCGGAGACAATTTATAAGAGTCAAATTCATTGAAATTGATGGGGTTTGAGAAACTGATAAATCGAATTGAGTTTTGTATAATCCATTTTCAAATTCGATGGTAGGTGGATTTTGTTGATCCATTCTTGCAGAAGCCCAAAAGCGATTATGGCTTGTCGAATATATTTTTGAACTGATCGCACGTCATGGCAAAGTGAAGACAAGCTGAAACGTTATTCGATTGCATTGACAATTGCCCAATATAATTTGCGTGTTCTCTGTCGGTAAACGAACAAGTAATAATTTCCATATCGCCTTTGGTTCTAGCCGCAACTGTGTCGTGCAATGAAATCACCAGTGTCCATAGTCCGAATGGCAATATGGCAATTTTACAAGACTTTCCCTAAATAAGACTGGTGTTACAAAAATCAATAGCCATCATTGAATCGAGTGTAGACTTGCGATTATAGTCAGGATTATAACATACATGCTTGAATCCAAATTGCTGTTCTTTAATTACATCAAAAATTGCGCAATGTATAGGCGATCCTGTACATTTTGTATATTAATTTTTTTATTATCATTTAGCTCGAGAATAGTGTTTCATTTGCACAAATTATTCCTTAGATTCAATGTGACGAGATTTATTAATGAAATTTAAAGTAAGTTGCAATAGTTTAATTAGAATTCCTAAACGTTCTCGCGAGAAGAGCGATGTATGCGAGGACACGGTAGAGGAGTAGTAAGCCAAGAAGTGCAAAAATATCGAGCGCAAAATGATCCTAGAAAAAGTATTTCAACATCTTTAATGAAATCATCCGGAATGTTTTAGAATATTTATGTTTTACCTTGTTGAAGTCCAAAGACTCAATAACTACATCACCATTTGGCGGACATGTTGAATTTAAGCGATTGCATTCAATTGATTCAACTCCGCTCCACTGAGCAATGACCAATGCCTCGTTTCCGTAAAAGAACCACGAAATATATTTTATCCATACCAAATACACCGGAACACTCCTGTTAATTCAGAAAAAATGTCATTTCTGTCTAAAATGTTGACGATGATAACCATTTTACCCAGAGTTTAGAAAGAATCCTCCAAAAAGCATAAACGGGATGACAAGGGCTGGCCCCATCGCTAGGGCCATGGTCACTGACGATGCCAAGCAAGACAGTAGATAACCTGAAAAAATTTGGATTGTATTAAGTTCCAACAGAACTTCGATAAAATAAGTTTTTATGAAGTTAAGAAGTTACCAAATGAAACGGCTGTATTTCCAACAATAGTCAGGACGAGACTTGTCTCAAGAAAATTTCCGAACGAAGCGTTAAGACCAATCATGTAATAAGTGATGGCAGTGAACATTATCGGAAAGATTAAATAGAATGGGAGTTCTGCCAAAGTTTTTGCGAGGAAGTACACGTCCGTCCGGTACATCCCATTCCAATGTTCTCTCAGGAAAATGGGCAGCTCAAGACAAAATACCTGTTAATCCCAAATATTTTCAAAAATTTGAATTTGAAAAAAATTTGCCTAAGATTAATTCGTTTTTTACATCAACAACTCCAAAAACGTTCGTGAAAGTAATGTTTGTCAGGAAGAGAAATAAAACCCCGTTTATGTTTTGAACTCCATCTTGGTTGAATTCTTGACCAAAATAAATTACTCCGATCAGTAGACCCATAATCTGAAATGCGATTGGAATTTTAGCATTATTACCGTGACATTTCAAGTTAACTACTAAGCTAAACTCTTTTACCGCCGTCTGCACTAGTCGTATTTTCAAAACAAATGGATCTTTTATACAAGAAATCCATGATCGCCAGAATACTGCTCTGAATTGTGCAATCCACGATGCCTTGTAAGGTGACCTTCGCTTTGTGGCAGCTTCAACCCGAAGATATTCTGCACTCTCAATGTCAGCAGTCTTTATGGCCAATAACTCCTGGGAACGTTGAAACACTTTATAAAATTTACTTTGGACTTGAATTGCCTACCGTACTACCTTGATTTCTTCGCCCTCTTCAGATATATCAAAACCATCACAGATCTTGCTAACTGTTTTTCTACAAGAATCTTCATTGCCTGGTTGTATTGCCAATGTTTGAATAAAGAAGTCGGACGGATTATAGTTCCTTGGACATTCGTACCCTTGTCTGTTAATAGAAATTACTTAATTAAGTAATTGCATGTCTCAGGAGGAGGGGGTAAGTAGAATCTCACCGACTCAAAAATTTGACAGCATCTTGTGTCTCGCCTAGAAATGCTACCCTTCCTTCTGCTAATAATAAAATTCTATCAAACATTTCATAAACCTGGGACGAGGGCTGATGAATTGTGCAAACAATTGTTTTGCCTTTTGAAGCTAAACTTTTCAAAACAGAAACTACATTTTGTGCCATGTAGGAATCTAGTCCAGATGTTGGTTCATCACAAAACATCAGAGGTGGGTCCGTTAATACCTGATAAAATAAGTCAATAAATTTTAGAATGTTCTAGCTAATTTCCATTCATTGGCTTGGTTAGAATTTTTGATCATCATAAGCAAATATAAGAATTCTTGGGAAAACAAGAACCACCCATACACAAATGATGATGACGATGCAAATACACAAGAAATGCACAATCAATCACGTGCTCATTAAATATTTGTGCTCTTTGTGTTCGATTCACTAGAAAAATGAATGAATATTAAGTCACCTCTGACGCAAATGCCAGTCGTTTCATTTCTCCTCCTGAAATTCCCTTTACTCTTCCTGGACTTCCAATTTTTGTGTCAGCACATTTGCTCAAACCCAGCTACAAAAATTTGAGAAACAATACGCGGACTATGAATATAGCTATTATCTAAAAATTTATGTAATGCTATAATTATAAGTTGAAATTGAATTTAATCACCTCTTGAATCACTTCTTCGACTCGATTCATTCTTTGTTTGTAGGGGATATGTTCATGCATTCGGACTAGCGCATGAAATGTAAGACATTCTCGGACTGTGATAGACAGATAAAAATTACTTTGTATACTCTAAATAAATAAATTTAAATGGAACCTAATCAAAGATTGAACCTGTGAGACATGCAACAAAGAGATCGTCTTGTTGAACATAGGCGGAAACAGCTGTGAGGCTGTCAGGTCCAACGACAACACCATTGACAGACCTCTCCCCGGAAACTTTCAGCTTTCCAGTATTTCGAAAAGTTAGAACGTTCAATAACGTGCTGAATATATAGAATTAAACAATCAGATTTGGCTAGCGTATATAAAATATGTCAGAAATTTGTCATACGTTTTTCCAGCGCCGCTGGCACCCATAATAGCAACCAATTCACCAGGTCTAACCATACCAGAAACTGGATGATTTGCAAGGAAAAGTTTTAAAATTTAAGTGAAATGAAATGTTTCATAAACAAGTTACCATTTTTCAAAAGTTGTTTGGATTTTTTCGGGTTTCCTCTTTTGAAACAATCGCTGATCCCGGAGTCCTTTTCAATATCGATTGACTTTTCTTCAGTAGATTCGATGCCATTTGCTGCTCTTTGTTCAGAACCAGTCCAAACATTTATGTTATTCCAAGTGTAAGTAATTAGCTCCGTTGACTTGGCTCGTCCAACATTTCTCAATGTATTTCGAAATCTTCCAATGTCTTTTGGAGCATTTATTACAGGCACCGATTTGATTTCCGAATTATCATTGGCATCAAGGTGAGTAGGGACAGTTTCAAATCCAGGATTTTCTACACCTTCGTCGTTTTCATTCTAAAATATGACGTACAAAAAAATTTTGTTTTATTAAAAAACTAATTTCATATTTTGAGCGTTTACTTACAGTAGAAGAATTTCCCTCGGAGACATTAGAAGCAACGGAAAGTCTGAGTACCTCTGTCATGATGGTGCTTAAATATGATTGGATTTGTTCTTGAAATTCTGACTACTAATTAATTTTCCAAGAATTAATGAGATCGTGAGTTAAATCACAGACAGTCCGTGAAAGCCACTTTTAAGTTGTGTTTATGAGAAACGCGAGCAAGCACTCGAGGACCTGAAAACCCGCACTTGTTACACAACCCGTCAAACGTATATTGCAAAATAGAACCGACTTTCTATACTAAATCCATCACAATAAATTGTGGTCTCATGCGGTCACACGTTTATAATGAGATGACTGACACAAGTTTTGAGATAAGATAATGCTAATTCCCACTCGTCGGATTAATCGAGTCGCCCTCACACAATTAACAAAATGCAAAGCTATTGTAGCATGAATGCATTTCGACTGTACGTTGGACACATTAGGTACAATAATTTATTATTAATCATTCTTCAATCTAATAAACGAATTTTATGACGTTTTACGCGCAAACTCACGTGAAATTTAGACTCAAATAGGAAATTTATTTGCCCATATGGATGACACAATTTTCCACTTAAATTCTGGAGAATTCAATTTTGAATAATTTATCGTAAAATATTTTGTTTTAAAGTCAAAGCCCAGAAGCTACATAAGTAACAGTGAGTGGGGAACTACCAAATTCCTACACAAGAACTGAATTCTCCAAGACTGTAGAAATGAACTAAAGAAACCGAAAATCAATTCGTATACTAGACGAAAGTCAAGGTTGAGGTGTAGCAGATAGTTGAATTTAGAATTCTTACCTTTGGGCCTTTCGCAATTCATATTTTATTGGCTAGACGAATCGTGTGTACATATTTCTGTTTCTTTCAGGATATGCGATGAACACATTTTGTACGACAGGTGTATGTCAAGAAAACGAATGTTCAAATAGCATGTTCTATTACGATTATATTTTGACAAAAGGGAGGATAGGAAAAGCAAAGTCTAGCTCTCAAGTCGGAATTGGAATTGTCAATTTGGAAATGAGTTCACCGTTATATTATTTAGTTAGTACGAAAATTGAAGTGAGACGCTAAGAACACAGTAAATCATCTGCCAAATAAGACGTAGAGTTTCGCAATGCATAATCATGTCGATCGAGTTTAGGTATCTAATAGATTTTTTTATCACATTTCACTCGAATTTAGAATCACTTTTGTTTTGGATGTTTAGAATCCTGATGCGCTTTCTTATCAGAAGTGATGGACATAAGTTTGTCTAGAACCAGGGAAAGCTAACATTGTATTGAACAAACACGTACAAGCATTTTCTCTTCTTTCGTTTAATTTTCTATCGTGTGTTGAGATTGCCGTACGTGGAAATGAAAACAATGACGTGCATCACGCAAAATTAGTAGAATCTTTCATTGTGTAGTTTGGATGTTACTAATTCTACGAACAATGCAATTGCCTTATCAAGTCATGACAGTAAAATTCCACATAACACTGAATGCTTATACTTTTGATTTGATATTTTCAAATAACCAAACCTTAAATAGGGTTAATTGTTTTCCAGAAGGAAGACAAATAAATTAGAAATTAGAATTTATTATAGAATCTCCGTGCTTGTCGTTTCTCCTATTTCGTCATTATTCGTGTTCTAAAACATTAATAAAATGTCTACAATGAAGTTTGACCAATTTTTGGTTATATTACAAGTAGCCCTGTTGCTATTTGTAATCGGATTTTTTATTCTGATATATTTTTCATATTTTAAGTGCAAGAGTGTGCCAGTGCCAGTGTTATGTCTCAATATGGTGAGTATTCAAAATTATTTTTAACCTGTTGCTATTTGTAATCGGATTTTTTATTCTGATATATTTTTCATATTTTAAGTGCAAGAGTGTGCCAGTGCCAGTGTTATGTCTCAATATGGTGAGTATTCAAAATTATTTTCGACAATTTGACATTTCAAATGTTTTGCTTAGCATTTGGAGCCGGAATATTTTAATCCAGCTGAGCAATCACAACCTGTAGCCTCAATAATAGGCAATCCAAGTCGTCGTTGCGAAAATAATTCCAAATCTGGCCAAGAGGATTTACCACCCTCCTACGACGAGTGTACAAAATATCCAATTGTCATTTGACATATCATACTGCGATAGTATAAAATATCTTAATTATAACTTGTATGCTTATGCGCATTTAATTTACCACTGCATGGTTTTATCGACTAATTATAAAGGCTCCAAATGAAGAACAATAACTATTTTTATTTAGTAAAATGTGCGGGTATTATCGCATGGGTATTAGTTCGCAAAGAATTACAGTTCATAGGAATCATTACATAGTACAACATAATCAGTAATTTTTATCTTCTAATCGTTTTACTTAATAAAGCTAAATATCCAAGAATGCTGACAGCTACTGCAAGCCCTCCGAGTCCTAGGATATCACGGTTAAAATGGTCCTAAATCAGAATAAATGTGTTAGGCAATTGGAAGACTATATTTGCTACTTATAAAAATCATACTTTATCAAAATTGAGTGAGTCTAAAACAGCCATTCCATCAGCAGGGCATGTGGCATTGTCCATTCTTCCACACTCGAAATGGTCAATGGCTTCTAGTTGAATGATAGAAAGAGTTTCATAGCCATAGTAAAACCAGGATATATGCTGCAACCATCTCAAGAACGCTACTCCAGAACTGTTGAGTCAAAATTCACATATTTGTTAATCAATATTTATAAACAATAATTACGACGTTGAGCAACTTACCCGGGACGTACTAAAAATCCACCAAATAGAAAGAACGGGAAAACAGCGACAGGAGCTAAAAGTAGTGCAATTGTGATTGATGCTGCAATGCACGAGAGGAGATAGCCTAAAAGGGTAAACATTATTAGTTAGCTGTGTCTTCTACTAATTCAAATTCATTGCTCCCAAATCGACTTACCAAGTCCAGAGCATATGTAAGTAATTAAAATTAAAACTCCAGCTGTTTTAAGAAAACTTGAAATGTTCGGGTCGAATCCGATCATAAAGTAGGCAATTGCGGTGAACATAGTTGGAAGGATAATGTAGAATGGAATTTCGACCAAAATCTTTGAAATGAAGTAGACGTCCGTCCGGTACATTCCGTTTGAGTGTTCTCGCATAAAAACAGGTAGCTCGGAACAGAACGACTATAATAATTTCAGGATGTACTATTATACTATTATACGCGTTTAGTATCAAAATTCAAAATTCTTACATCAAGCACACCAAAAACATTCTGGTAAGTCAGCATACACAAGAGCATAAAAATGGCTCCACTAATATTCTGAATAGAATCTGCATGCGTGATATCCTCTTGGAAAAATATTGTTCCAACAAAAAGTCCAAGTACCTGTTAAGGATATATATATTTATAATTTAACCATACTACGTATCAAACCATATTAAATAGAGTCTGATTTACAATAGTCTGCAGAATGCGCATTTTTAGAACCATTGGATCTCTTATATAGGAAGTTAATGAGCGTACGAACACAGCACTAAACTGTTCCAGCCAAGATGCCTTGTACCTAGATGTTTCATTAGCCAAGTCTTTGTCTCCAGTTATTGTTCTATTTCGAATCTAGATTATCATAAATAAAATTAGATACACAGCTCTTTTACATATAGATTTTGAACTGCAAATTCCATTCTCTTACGTTCAATCTCATTTCTCTAGCATCAGGCGTTTCTGCGTAAGCATCAGAAATTCTGTGTACCTTTTTCTGACTCTCAATAGTTGTAACTGCCAAAATCTCCATCAGAAAATCCGATGGATTATATCGCGGTGGACACGGGTGTCCCATTCTAATATCAACCATAACATTTACATTTCGATTTTCAAGCATTTCTTTAACTTAAACGAAGTGTGCTTACTGGCTGAAGAATTCAAGACATTCGGTTGTTGTTCCAAGATAAGCAATCCGCCCTTCAGTCATTACCATGATTTTATCAAATAGAGCAAATAACTGGGACGAGGGTTGATGTACAGAACATATTACACTTTTTCCTTTCTTGGCCAAACTACTTAAAATTGTCAACACATTTGCGGCCGAATTTGAGTCTAAACCAGATGTTGGTTCATCCAAGCACATGAAATATGGGTTAGTTAAAACCTGGAAAATATGGTAAGAAAATTATTACGAGGTCACGACGAATACACCAGAATAGTAAAACTCGGTTAATTTTCTGATACCTCAGTTGCAATGGAAAGTCGTCTCATCTCGCCCCCAGAAATTCCTTTAAACCATCTCGTTCCAATCCTGGAGTCCGCACATTTAGATAATCCAAACTAATTATATAAAAAACAGGCGTAAATTGTTTGTCGAAACTACAAATATTTTCAATAAAGCTTACTTCTTGGATAACTTCTTCGACTCGATTCATTCTTTCATGATAAGGAATATTTGCATCCATTCGAACTCGAGCTTGAAAAGTCAAATGCTCTAAATACAGAAAAAACAGTTTTTTAATTGGTCAAAATTTCTAGAGTTAATTCTTAAAACCTCTGGGGGTTAATACTCCTACAAAGAGGTCCATTTGTTGGACGTATGCAGAAATAGATGTGATTGTGTTGCTCTCAATCACAGTTCCATTAATCGCTCGTTGTCCAATTACTTTCAGCTTCCGAGAATTTCGAAATGTAAGAACATCCATCATAGTGGACTTGCCTAATAGGATAGACAAGCTTATTAGATTATTCTAATTCTTCATACTTTCTCTTAAATTAGGCCAAATTTAAAAATGTAATTGTGTACCTGCACCACTCGCACCAATTACCGCTATAAATTCGCCGGGACGTATAACTCCACTGACTGTAACAAGCCATTATATAAAAATCCGATCAATAGCGATAAATTTCCAAACTTTAGAATTAAAGGCTTTACCATTATTAAGAATAATTTTAGTTGGTGCCTTTGGTCTTCCAAATATGTTTTTCTCTGGAATATCGTTGACCGTGGGTGTTTTTCCCGGCCCTATCCATGCTGTAATGTTGCTAAAGGTGTAAGTAACGCGTTTCGGTGACGAGACTGAAGTTGGAGAGGAATAATTAGGAATTGTGATGGATTCATCTTCATTTTCATTTTGACTTCTCAAATACCCCAAATTATGGCTACCCTTCTGTAATATGAAATTTTATCAAATTGATATAACTATTTAAATAGGCTAAATATTCAAAGTAAAATTTTAATTTGACTAACGCGATAATCGGCAGTTGTAGAATTTGGATCCACTGATACACTTGATAATTCCGTATGCATCGTAAATATCGATTTGGTTAACAGAGATGAAATATGTACGTTCCCCTCTGTGTCAATCGATGAACAATGGAAAGAAATTAGCATAGCACAGTTTATATAGAATCGTAAAAAAATGATAAACCAGTTTAAGAGAACCACTTTTGTAGTGAAACTGTTCACATAAAGTGCATTGGATTTCTTAACGATGATCATTCCGAAATCATCAGGACTGTGAAGCATGAGGATATCGTGATTTAATGGAACATCATTTTCTCTGGTACTTTTTTTTAGATCCCTCGATCTCCGTGTCCGCGTCAGCTGCAAATCACTTACTTTAAGTGGGGAAGGTCAAGCCAAGACGCGACATTAATTAATTACATTAGCTATTAAGTGAATTCAGACATTTAGAGGTCATTGTTTATTGCTAATTTATTCTCACGTCAAGCTCTTTCATGGAGTGAAATGACAAAGGTCAGTGTTGTACCATCCTACGCTCCCTCAGGATGTCCGTGCATATATTTAGCGCTAACCGGTGTGATTAGCAAAGATAAAATTGTAGTTCTGAATCTCATTATTTTTGGACTTGGAACCTAACAGGTTTCGTTCTTGCGTAATTCCAAGCTTATTCATCAACTGGGTGATAGAGAAAAGATCATTATTCGATAAATTTTCCAGTCTTAGACGAGAATGTAAAAGGTAAAAATACCGCATTTCATTTAGCCTTATATTTGGTCTCAAGAACTTGTACGATTTTAGTAAAATAAGTTACTACTGGGCGAAAGTCAAGAAAACTGAGCTTATATAAAATATTTCTAGACAGTTTTGCAATGCACTCTCAAGAGAGCAATTAGATTTCTGCGAGACAAGCTAATAAAACTTTGAATCCCATAACGTTCATTTCATAGATGCAAAAAACTCAGCTGCCTTCAAGTTCAAATAAGGAGTGAACAAAGAATTTCATTTATCCATTTTCCATTGCTTCTGTTGTTTCTTCCTCATTACTTATGCAATCTCAACACCCAACCTTACTTATGTGCAATAAATGTCAAGTTTCTTTAAACCACACTTACTGACGTAAGGTCTAATTTTTGCCATGAAACAAGAGAAAGGAACACGTTCGCATCTCGGTTGTAATGAACACCTAGATCAACTACTGCTATCGTCATCAAATCAGTAGGTAAAAGTGTAATGGTTCGTTTGGCCTTGGCAAATCTTTTAATTTAAAAAATGGTTTATTTCCATGCATAATTCATTAATTAAATATTTAAAGTTTTCATCCTGAGTAGTTTACTGAATTGTCTTCGGAATTTTTATCTGTATTTTGCTTTTATCTATATGGGCTAGCAATATTTAATAAATTTTCAACCATCTAACCTTAATTTTGTGTACTCATCGGATCATGAACACATTTTGAATTCAATTTATAGGGTAGTACGGCATTTTCAGGGATGATATTATTGTGAATACTATTTACTCCAACTACGTCATTAAGGCTAATCCCAATCCGCGCATTTTAGGGTGAATTTTTTGACAAAATACAATGTACTACTTGCGTTTAATTTTCATTTTATTACAACAAAGTGAACTGTTAAATCGGAAAGTTACAATTTTCGAAGTAAACGTAGCTTTAACTGGCTGCAAATAAATACTTACTAAATTCCGTCTGATCCAAACATTGAATCGTCGGACAGTGTTTGGTTTTAAATCATATTTACGAGATGCCTTTGGTTGATTAGGCTCACTTCATTCCTGTATAAGTGTTCCATATGATTACGGTGTTCTTGCCAATCATTTTACTCCAAGCCCGACTAATGAAGTCGACCATGAGATACAATCCTCTTAAATTATTCGCATTGAATTGAACTTGTCAAAACCAAACAACATTCTACTCTTTAGGAAAAAGTGAACACTGAGAAGTCCAATCAGTTGGAAACCTTGTAATATTCATTTGGATTTGTTTTGAGCATCACATAAATTATCGTCAATCAAATTTTCTGGCATCATAACTATAAACAACCAAAAAGTGACGAATTTTTAAGCCTTCAACTATGCGATGATCAACGAAAGCTAGTCTCAGGAAGTCGAAAGTTCGAAGACAGATTTGTAGAAAGTAATCAGCTATGATATTCAGTGGAAAAACATGTATCATTAATTTGACAGGATATTAAAGTTTTCGTTCACAAACACATCAGGTTCTCCCGGATCTTCTCAAACGTGTCACACAAATCAAACAAAACAGATAATTCAGTTCATTGTTGTTAAAAACAGAAGACACTACGCAGTAAGTAAGCAAATTATAATTAAGGTAAGGATTTTCCATAGCACTGGACACAGATTTTTAGTTCAACTTTAATAAAGTATTTATTTTCAAGCTTCCTCCTTCACACGCATAACACGTCGTAGTGAATTTGATAGATCAAACTAAAGACTAATTATATTCTATGGAATTATCTATGTTTGACTAATTAACTTAAATCTTGTGTGCTGCCGATCCGGGATAACATGAGCATATTTCTTGTAAAACTTGACACCTTCTTGTCCCGAATAAAACTTTTGATTGTAAAATTTGCTCATATCCAAATCTGGATTTTCACATGTGAAAACAACAGTTCCCTCCTTCAAAGCAATCAACGTAGTTCTTCCACCAATTGCGACCTAAAATAAATTTACAACCAAAATCAAACATTGCAGAATTCTTATAACACAACAAATGATTCTCAAAATGTAGCTTACATTTAAACCCGGATGCCAATTTAGTTTACGTTGAGTTGCTAAAATGTCATAAATTTTTATGTGTCCACCGTCATGAATTCGGATTTGTCGATGCTGACCAGCGGATGACTTTTTATTACGAGCACTTCCAGAGGCCTTTTTACTCGCGTATCGAACCGAATCTAAAATAAAAAATGTAATTGTATATAGCCAAGCTGTATACTAAGCTGTATACATTTAGAAGCTAGATACTTCTAAATGTGAATTTTATATGCTTATAAAATAAAATACTTGTGAGATTCTCCATTCGAGGCTGCAAGAACTTGACTCCAAAACTACTAAAGATATTCATTGTGACTGAATCCAATCACATCAATGAGGAAAATTCTTAGTTCAGGTTTTACGGTCTGATGAAGTAGTTGACACCCGTACTCGTAATGTTCTTGTTCAAAATTAAGGCAAAACTTTCAGAAAAAGCCGAAAATATGATCCAAAGGATTCGAATGGGATGTTTAGCGCGAGACAGACAGACGTGAGATTTTAACCCGTCTGAACATTGGGAAGGCATTTGGCATGTGAGAATCTTGCAAGAGCCAAGCTTTGAAACATTGAATTTTAACACCTGAAGGGCGTAGTACTTACAATACATCAGACACGAATATTAATCTGCTGATTAAACTGACTGGTTCAAAAACTTCTGATTTCTTATGCTGAAATAAAAAGTACGATAGGAAAGTCATAACTGGTTCAGGTCTTCAAGTTCTTCATCGATTTTTCCCCGCTGGGGCGTGAATTTCTCTCCGTAAGTCTTTAAATTGTCAGCTGCTGTTGATAAATTACAAAGATTAAATTGGATTTTGTGTATGTTCCTTGCAGATTGACAAAATGTACAGCAATTTGAGTGCAGGCCCTATTGTGGGCTACACAATTGCCCTCAGCTCTGTTACAGCGGTAACTCTGATAGGTAAAGAACTGAGTTAATTAATTAACTTATTAATTAGTTGTATTGTTTTGTATGTAATTCCTCAGTCATCATTGTTTGATTGATTGTTCACAGGGCTGTTCTACATAATCATTCTTGGTCAAGGCGAAAGAATAGACTTCGGATGGTAAGTTTAAAATACAAGTAGTCATCGTTAGAAGGCTATTGGCTGAAAAAAACATTGAAAAAAACTGATTAACTTTTTCTCATATAGGTTCCTTACTGAAACATCTCCTTATATGTGGGCTTCCACTGGAGCTGGACTATCGGTAGCTTTATCCGTGGTTGGAGCAGCTATGTAAGTGTAGGCTAATTCTGAACAAACACCCTCCCTAGGCAAAATTACCTAGCTTTTAGTGTTTGAAAATGTATTTAAGATAAATGTTTTAATTCATAGGGGAATTTACACCACCGGAGTGTCAATCTTGGGAGGAGGTGTCAAAGCCCCAAGGATTAAAACAAAAAATCTCATCTCAGTTATTTTCTGCGAAGCTGTTGCTATTTATGGTCTTATCACTGCTATTGTTCTGGCTGGATTGATTGAGGTGAGCTTTTTGCTGAGCTTTTTTATATTGAAATCAGATAAAATGCTAAATTTCAGATTCAATATTTCCTTTATATGAAACGAGTTGCCCTATACTAATTACTTGTACTTATTGCAGCCATATTCAGAATCTCTGGCCGAAAGTGATATCTCAATTAAAGGACAAAATTGCATGTCAGGATACTTAATGTTTGCGGCTGGATTGACGGTTGGACTTGTTAATTTGGTTTGCGGGATGTGCGTTGGCATTGTTGGTTCTGGTGCAGCACTGGCTGATGCTGCTAATCCTGCGCTTTTTGTCAAAATTCTCATCGTTGAAATTTTTGGGAGTGCGATTGGGCTTTTCGGCTTGATTGTTGGAATTTATATGGTGAGTAATTTTTTCTGATTGAACTACTTTATTGTATTGCTAATAAATTATTAAATATAAAAATTAACCAAATTACTCTCATTCAGACGTCCCGAGTAAAAATGGGCAACAAATAATTGATCTGCCTGGGAAGGAGCTTCGTTCAAGTCAAAAAAGTCATACTATACCATACATTGCTGATTCCACTGTAACAATGTAACAAAGCCAACATCCTCACTCCAGAATCTTGTGTTAGAAAAAGTAGTCGCTCATTTTATTTTTAATCTCGTTACCACTAATCATTCGTGGAAATCCAATCGACGATTTAACATTCCAGATTTCGTGGTTAAATATGTCAAAGTCTGTTTAGTGTCTCACACAGTCTAAGTCAATCATGTATTATAATGAAATGTCTACATTATAAACGTTAATTATTCAATTCGTCGAAATAGGAGACATCCTTCTCTTAGGGTAGGAATTAGTAAATTATAGTCAATGTGTAATATGTTAATAAAATCTTAGTGTTGTCCTATAATCTGTTATTTCCAAAACAATTACGACATCCATCAAAAGTCGTATTATGCACCAATACCACCGAAACAAATTCCATTCATATAACCATATAACCATCGTCTTCTTTTTATTGCAAAATTGTCATTGCAGACTTAATTAGAATTTTGACGTAGTTTCCTAATTTTAAGACTAGTTTAGTTTTTCTCATCAGTCCCTTTTGGCTTAATGTTTTTTAACATTGGATCTTCTGTCTCCGACTCTGTACTTGCTAATTTCTTCTCTAACTTGTGAAATTCTTCGTTGGCTACTAATTCTTCTGGAGAAATCACCTGTTCTACGGCCAAAACCTGCAAAAGTAA
>WJEZ01001485.1:0-17302 GCA_009869925.1 Thalassaphorura encarpata
ATCCGTGCGATGCGCACACAGTATTAGATGTTTATTATTTCTTTGAATTGCTTTTGTATTTTCATTGAGGCAAGAGCGAACTGAACTGTGGAATCAGCATTTTTATTGGAGGATTTTATCGTCTAGTTAGCCTTTAGGAGTCAGCATAACCCTGACCTGTGCAGTTTTGCTGCGGAATTGGTAGACAGAGAGGGGACATGGTTAGAATGCAAGATCAGCAAAATTGATATCTACACTAATCGTAAACATATTTGTTTGTTACGCTATAATTCGTGGGTCAAAGTTAGAGCGTTTCGCTGTACTGGTAGAGCAAATTCCAATTTGCCTTTGTACTACACTGACCCATGGTTTTCTTCTACTACTCTATCCACTTCTAGGAAGACGTAAAATTAATATATCGATAGCGAGATTCTTAGCCAAGATTTTTTTAGTTCAATTTTGCCTCTATCACGTAAGCGACACACTCCAGACCCAAAACGAGACACTTAAAAAACTATACTGGATACAGTTCCATTTTTTATATTAGGTTGCGTAAGATCATGCTGGGCCCATTGCCGAATTTCCTTTTGAGTGTAATGGTGTGACCTCGAGGCTCGCCCACCCATGCAAAAAGTTGTACTACATATAAAGGATCATAATTATATAATCTGCATTATTTTACCTACGCTGCACACTTTATTCTGTATACGTTCTACCAGTATGGCAGTAGGCCAAGTGCACTTCGTTAGGTTAGTCTAGCTTTATATTTTGCACATCCTCCTCACTACACTAAAGCTACAAACTCATATAGGTAGACGACGCAATACAAGCTTTGTTGATTATTTGCTAAACTTGCACGTGTGAAGCAAATTACGAAAGGATTTCCTTCCATTCGTACCGTGCAGAAAATAGCACGTGTTTATGTCGTGGTAATAAGCATAAGGGAGGTGAGGTGAAGATTCAATGACCGTGTGGTTGGTTATAATAATATCTTTCTTTGCATTGGATTGTACTCTACAGAAAACACTTGCATGAGCTGAAGAGTTTATATTTTGACAAAGGTCGATGGTAATCCAAATAGACGCTCTGCTAAAAACGCTTGTTCCTTTCATTCCATTTCTAGTTTCACTTTCAAATGCTAAGGACAAGTTTCGATATACGAAAGAGTTCATGGAACTCTCGAGTCTAGCTAAGCTGCTACTCTTTTAGGAAGTAAAAATAGTTCCTAATAATCTCAAACAATATCTTGCAACGCAAGACGACTGTATTTTTGTTCAAGGAAATGGAAGTAACCCGTATTATGCATCCGATAGATTGAATGATGAGATTTTTACGCCACGGCCAAATTACCAAGTTCAGATAGAACAAATTAATTTTTAGGTCAGTTTCTACAATCGCGAATATTATTTCCCAAAAATTGACAAATTGAATTCTATAATAGGACAAGTGCGTTTTATATTTGGTGGAGGTTGAAGTCCACCTTGGAATTGGAGCCAATGATGTTGAGTGTTAAACCTTTGACCGCATTATCCCGGATACTGTGATAGGGTGTGTTCCTCTTTCACACTCGGGTGGAACGGTACCAATTCCAAGATAATGCTAGGTTAGGTTGTAACTAATTGTATCGAGTAAACTTTGAAATCATAAATGGAAGGCAAATTACATTATATTCTATACAATTATCTGGACCAGAAATGTTCAAAAAGGAAAATGCGTGCCTAATTTTACTGTTGTCTTTGTTTGCAGGATTATTTTGTGGTTTTGGAAATTAATACAAGGGCTAATCAAAGCAACCACTCATTTATGAATTATGACAGACATTTGTGTTCATATACATCATGTGCTGTGCATGACTTAAAACATTTTGATTTTTCCATCCGTTGATTGAATGATTCAACCTTGGACTTGACAGAAGACTGGAAGTAAAACATGTACAATTTTAATGTTCCTGTCTAGTAGAAACAACGAGTCTCTGAAACAAGGTCACACACGCCGTTACTGGACACGAGCTATTCGATTTCCGTTCTGCATCTGCTACTGCTAAGAACCAAATCTCCAACATCGTAAAGCAAGTGTAAATCCATTCCAAGAGTTTTCATTTTCAGGGGTAGGATTTACAGGTCACAAGGCAAGGGGCAAAGTTAGAATATTTACTCATGTTCCAATTTGTGTTTGTCTTTTTACAACATGGTTATATTTAAAAATATCAGTCCTGCGAGGCCAAGCAATTTGTTTAGCTGTTATTTCTCAAAATCTCATAATTTCTACTAATTAACCGAGTTGAAAAAATGTCCTGAATTCTGATAGCTCAAGTAGCTCAAAGTACTAATTTTTACAATAAAGTGGTAAATCCATCTAGACACTTAAAATACTTTTAATTAACCTTTAATGTAACAAAAGAAAAGTCATTACATTAGGATTTGTGTCCCAATCGTGATCCATTTTCCAAAAATGTGACAAAAACATTGGAATTTAGAAACACATGAGATCTCTTGGGTCCTAGTTCTAGTCAGACGTAATCCTATCCTAATGACCTGTTATTGTTATTGTCAAAGTGGATAGGATAACACACATGTGAGGTGACCTCAGTCAGCCATCACGTAGCACGTACATTCATAAAAAATACACCAAAACATAATAGACAAAGGACGTCAGATGGTAAAACTACTGGAGGTCCGAAAAAGTTTTTGGAGTAAACAAGGGAAAAGCCCTAAGCTCAAGCTATAAAAACTTTCGTCGTATCCTTGAAATGAAGTGGATACTACGACATAGATTTGTTCTGTGGTGACTACGCACATGATGATTCCTATTCCTTCCAATGTTTACACGTAGAGCCATAGCCAGCCAGCCTAGGCCCAGAGACCACCAGCCCAGCTCAGCTCAGCTGTGAAGTGAGTTTTTATTTTGCACGAGCACTTCACAACACAGACCCCTGACTACAATATTATTCCCCATCCAAATCCTCAGTCTATTTTATAAACCCAAACACAAAGCAACTTGCTGCCTGGCCTGGACTAATCACAATTTAAAAACCTCCCCAAAGGCAAACGCTTTGCTTTGTTTTTTGTTCTAACTCAAAATTTTGTGTTCAAAAGTGTTTTGTATTTATTAAAGTGTGTAAGTGTGTTTTGTGAGGTCAATCATGGACATGGAACAAAAATGACCTAGGCCTAAGCACTATTATTGGATTGGAACAAAGAGACAAACTCTAGAGTCCAGAAGTTCTAATTTATTCATTTTTTGGATCGTTGGATCCGTGCGGACTTGGATGATTTATATTTTTGTTAATTGTGTTAAGACTGAGAATTTTAGTTCCTCATGAAATTCCGAGTCAGAGACTCAGGGTTCATCATCATCACTCCTTGATTTGTGCAAGTCGACGACCCCTTTGTCGACTGGAACGGCCATTGTGGCAACCACCAGGAAAGTAAAAATGTGGAAAAACGATCAAGAGTAAATAATAAAACAACACGTTAACTCAATCAACGAGCCACAAACCCAAGGAAGCAAGCAATTTCTAAAAATCAATTAGTAGTCATCTCTTCTATATTCGTCCACCAAATTATTACACGCCAATAATTTATATTCATCAAAATTGGATCTTCTTCCACTCTGACCCGACCTTCCTTAGATAATAATAATTGTCTTTCAAGGATTCAAAATCGATTTCGTATACATATAATCCTCCGTCAAAATACTATCTGGGCAAAGCCTACTACTGAGCAACCATTTCTCGGTTCAACGAACGAAGCTTCAAAATCAATAACTTTGGGTGAGTAAAGCTTCAAAAGCAATTATTTTAATGGATCAAGTTATTGCCAACTCAATGTTAATCCATGTGCAAGAGCAAAAGATATTTCTATTGAAATAAGTTGAGATTGGGGTTGGGAAGAATATGAATTAGAAATCCTAGCAAGAGCTGACTTAATTTAATGACCCAACATTATTTTCGCAATAATAAAAGGGCAAGGCAGGCTAAGTGCATGGACAAATGCTAAAGTGAAGTAGAAAACGTAACCGATACTCTCAATCTCAAAGATATTTACAATCTAGGAGCGTATATGTTTAAGCAAAAGATATCGGTTGGTATTAAGAGTTGGAGCAGTAGCAGTGTCAATCAATTTGGGTTTGAGGACAGAGATAAAACTATGTTGTATAGAATACCAATTTGTTTTCACCTCACAAAATCACAAAAATAAACACGATATACGATTGTGGTCAGAACTGGAGCCACGAATCCGTTCTGAATCATTTGTTTACATACGTAGTTCCAGTTTCCTTGAGATTATTATAGAAAGGATGGGAAGTAAAAAGTAATCTTTCAAAATTGATTCTATGATCATTGCGATCATGAACACTAAGAATTTAAAGGTACAAATGACTTTCCGGCGATCAAGCAGTAGCACTGTCGATTAACTTGACTGTGGTACAGGTTTTACAATTATTGTTTTTGCATTGTGCGATGCGTTGCATGCAACTGAATTTAGCCTAAATTCACATCAGACTTTCTGTTTTAACCCAAATGGTTTTAATTCTCTGCATTGCTTTTAACACTTAAAATCTTTGCTATGTACACAGAGGTAGGAGCCAGCAACAAGATTAGCTTACACCTGCCAAGCATATTTTAGACTCATAAGTATTTTGTCCTTGAAGGTCAAGAAAGAGTGGCTTTGTCTCCGTGTTGAGAGGTAGAGATGCTGAATGCTGAGCTATTGTATAATGTACCATAGCATATCACGCGATTAATCGATGACGAAAGCATCAGGCTCTCAGGTGTTCAAATTCTTTAATTTCTGGGTCTTTGGTTAAAACCTAAAAAATAACCACTACTTGGTAGTCGAATTTCCAAGTGATAATAATGAATCCGGAATAAATATTGTGATTTTGGCAAACACAACAATTTTTTTCTATATTCATACCTGAAACGTTTCACCAACCTTGCCTAGCTTAAATTTATGGGAGTCCACGTTTTATGATGAATCAGCGATTCTGTGCTGACTAAATAACCCCATATCTTATCTCCAACTTGATTCCAATCCAACGTCAGGAGTGATTGGGCGAAGTTCACTATAATTTGAAAGCTAAATAATAAATTAGCGCATCAACTCTGGGTTCAGCGATCAATTTTAAGCAGTAAATTCAACTTGTCAAAATAAATTAACTCAACGGATAGAGAGGATGAATTCTTGACCTGATCCCCATCAATAATTTATTAGTTCATCGCTAACTCGATGAAGTGAGTCGAAGAAAAAAAATTAAGCTGACTTATTTTTGCTTCTTTTTTGCGTCATGTCAAGTAAGTAAATTTTGTCTTCGCTTGCTGTGATTGATTAGCTTAGATTTATTACCAATTCGTCCAGATGTTTAAAAGAGGTCAAAGAACCAAAGCAATTCTGGAAGAGGCAAAGGCAAAGACTAGGCAGTAGTGTCAATGTGCCTAAAATATGTTCCTGAAATGTCTTATAAAAAATTCACATTACATGTGCAAAAATAAGCTATCATAGCTCTGCTCTGCTTGCAATAATTTTGAAGGAGTCGTCCTCTTCGTGATATGAATAATCTTGACCCATCCTTACATTAGGTCAACGCTTCATAGATTTGTTTGTCATTAGATTTATTTATAAACCAAGTTTGGCATTAAATTGTGATTAATAGGGATATCTTGATTTGAGAACTAGTTTTGACAAGTTCACTTTCAATTAGTTTGAGGGGATAAACTTTTCCACGACACAGACACTTTGGCTCTTGCAACCAGTGGGATGAAATGATAACTTGGATTCAAAGATTAAATTTAGAGTGGTAGACGAAATTGTAAATAATTTGTTTATTGCAGTCTAAAGATGGATTTCACGGACAGACCACCGCAGTATCATACTCTGCACTCCCACATTAATGAAGTGGACGACCGTCCACCTCATGACCATGATGTGGACGTTACCATCAATCCGACCAACAAATGTAAGATTTACTTGCTAATTTTTACAAGTAAAGTATCCAAAACAAAAAACCTATAATGAGGAATAAAATTTTGATTCTAGTGCGCTGGAATCACATCGCAGACTTGGACTCATTTTTTAGCCGTGTGTACTACTATCATCAAAAGCATGGGTTTTGGTGCATGTTGATGAAGGATGGTTTCCAGCTGATTCAGTTTATCTTCGTCGCAAGTTTTACAGTGTTCCTAGTTGAATGCGTCGACTACCCTATCTTATTCAAGTAATATTAAGTTGTATACGTATTTTGCCAATTTGAAACATGACTATAATCTGTCATCAATTATTGTTTTCAGAGATAAATTGGTCAATGTGACGGATCCTGCACATAAAGTGACCTTGAGTGATGCAGTGATCTCCCCAGGAACTTGTATTGCGAACTTCGGGGCTTACATCTGGATCTTCGTTTTCCTGGGTCTTCTATTTTGGATTGTAAATCTGATTTTCGTGGGCTACAACACTGTGTCAAATTGGGAAATACGTGCCTTCTACAGAACCGCTTTAGGCATTCAAGATGTATGTTTAAAACGTCTATTTAAGTAGCATTAAATTAAATATCAAAATTATAACACTGTAATTTTTATATTAGTCTGAGTTGGACAACTTAACTTGGTATGATGTGCAAAAGAAGCTCCGTGAAGTTCAGCGGGATCAGCAAATGTGTATTCATAAACAAGATTTGACTGAATTGGACATTTACCACAGAATTCTCAGGTGAGAACTATTAAATTATTTTTTATACGTATTCAGAGAGACATTCACACCGCTGCATTACTTTTTCCCATCCTTCTGAATTCATTACCTTCTGAATTGTATTGTATTTTCTGACGAGTTAGTTAATTAAGATTGTCAGTTTTATTTAGCAGGGAAATTTTATCTAACCGTGTTGATATTATAGTTAATCATTCGAATTAAATTCAATAGATTCAAGAACTACATGATTGCCATGATCAACAAATCCCTGCTCCCTCTGAGGTTCAACGTCCCAATAATTGGAGAAGTTGTTTTTCTCACACATGGAATGAAATACAACTTGGAATTTCTTTTGTTCTGTAAGCATCCCGATTTCGTTGAATTTAACGCATTAAATTTTGTCGGTAATTTGTACTATCAGTAATATAACACGTTCACAATTATTTTATAGGGGGACCTTGGGCACCTTTCGAGAGTAGTTGGCATTTGAGAGAAGACTATAAAAAAATTAATAAACGAAAAGAGTTGGCTGAGATCCTGAGTCGGCGTATTTTGTGGGTTGGTTTGGCAAATTTGGCATTCTCCCCTGCCATTTTCCTTTGGCAAATCCTCTACTCATTCTTCAATTACGCTGAGGTAATCCGGTGGTTCAACGGTCAATCGTTTATAAGATTTTTTACTCATTCAGTTAAAATGAATGAAGAGTAGGAACATAATTGTGCTATGAAGTTCAGTCATCGCTAAATAATGAGTAACGAATAATGACTCACGCATTCACTAAATCTGTAATTTTCTTTTTTTTTGCTCCCAAAGGTTTTGAAACGAGAGCCCGGGACCTTGGGAATGAGACGATGGTCATTGTACGGTCGACAGGTAACGTTCTTAGCACTTTAAGCTTTAATAACAAAAACAAGGACGAACGAATATAAAGTTTTTGATTGAATGATTTAGTATTTGAGGCATTTCAACGAGTTGGAGCATGAGTTCAACGCACGTCTATCCAGAGCCTATCGCCCTGCGGCAAAATATATGAGTATCTTCAACTCACCGGCTCTCACAGTGCTTGCACAGTGAGTGGGAAATTTTTTCAGTTTCAATCAGTTTTTTTTTGTTTTTGTCTGACATCATTATTTGATGCAGCTAAGACATGATTTTATCAACTAGACTTTAATTAATTTATTGTCTTCGCTTAATTTTATATCTTACAATATAAATTTTATCTTGCAGAAATATCGCATTTGTGGCTGGAGCCGTTCTGGCTGTTTTATCTCTGCTGACGATTTACGATGAAGATGTCTTAAATGTGGAGCATGTTTTACTCCTTCTGTCTGCGTCTGGAGCAATTATTGCTGTTTCCAGGTTAGGAGCATTTTAATTCTAAAAGATATACTTGTACGTAGTTCAATTCAGTTTTAACATGAGTGTTGCGTTTCTTCAGGGCATTTATTCCGGATGAGCAGCTTGTATGGTGTCCTGAAAGACTCTTGACAGCCGTTTTGGCTCATGTTCACTATTTTCCTGACCAGTGGAAGGGACAAGCTCATACGTCACATACCCGTGATCAATTTGCTCTATTGTTCCAATATAAGGCCGTAAGTGTGATCAATTGTTTAGAATAACTTCAAGGAAAAGTGAATGTTTAATTGAATTATAATTTGTACTTTTAGGTGTATTTGCTCGAAGAACTTCTTTCACCTTTTATCACCCCAATAATTTTAATTTTTCACTTGAGATCCAAATCTTTGGAAATTGCTGATTTTTATCGAAACTTTACGGTAGAGGTGATTGGTGTTGGAGATGTTTGCTCGTTTGCCCAAATGGACATTCGAAAACATGGGAATCCATCTTGGCAAAACTCGATTTACGATTTGGAAGCTTCAGATCAATCTACCAATAACAATAATGCCCACAGCCAGGTATTGAATCTTAAATTTTCTCTCGGAACAAGATGTTCTGTATTATGGTTTATAAAGCTTGAGATATTTTTTCTCCAGGCTGAGAATGGAAAAACTGAGTTATCCCTGGTCCATTTCACTCATACGAATCCAGAGTGGCAGCCTCCATCTGGTTCTGGAGTTTTCATTGCTAATCTCAAGGAAAGGGCAGCCAGGGATGCTTCTAACTTGCCCACGGTTTTAGAAGAAAACCCGTTCTATGCATCACTCAACTCTATTTCTTCCATGGGCAATGATGTAAAATTTCTATACAGACAATGAAATCGATTCATGTTCTAAAATTCTTTTTTTTCGTTATCCTAGTATTCGAACGTTGTAACAAGTTTAATCCGAGAGAACAACTTGCTCAATGCAAATGTTCCAATGATGATGGAATCTCAGCTTGGACTCGGGCAAGTGCAGCAGCAATCTACTTATAATTTTGCATTGCCTCAGTTGCAGCAAGTTTCTCTTCGAGGATTCTTGAGTAAGCATGAAGGTCCTATTCAAAAGAGCACGAACCGAGGAATTGTCGCAGGGTAAATACTTCATTTTATTTTACCCCTTTTGAGCTGAACCTAAAAGTGTCATAAAACTAATATTTTGAATCATATCTTATAATTTAGGGCCCAACCACAAAATGGGGCATTTGTTGGGACATCGCCTTCATACAACAATTCAATGAGTTTTGCTCAAAGTTTTGCCCATGCATTTCCCAGAACTGCGCCTTCTGAATACAACGCTGTTGAGTCCAACTCGGTTGAAATGAGCCTAGACGCTCTCTACATTCACGAAATTCATCATTTGGAGGTAAATTGAGTTCAGTGTATATTTGATTCTTTAATTTTTTGGATTGACTCAATCTAACCTTAACTTTTTATTGTGACAGATGAGGCGACGCCAGAACAATAGTTATGTCCATGGCCAATCTTATCAGAATCCCAATTCAGCATCGGCAATGTCGAGAGGGCCAGCCATCATAAATCATTTGCAACAACCACAAGTTCATTACCTCCCCGCCACACCCCTCTCAAATGCAAGAAGTCCGAGCGGAGACACAGAAAAGACTCCCTTGCTCTCTACTAAGTATCTTCCCATGTCTTGATTTTTAATTATTCTAAAATATTTCAGTTAACTTAACTTCTGAGCAAAATTTTTCTGGGCCACTGCTAAATCACATAGGAAAAATTTTGGGGACTGTTTTCCCATCCTTAAAGGATAATTTAATTTAATGAACCCAATTTTGAAGGCGAAATTTTGTTTCACATCTTAATCATAATTTCTCAAGTGATAAGAGAATATTTATGGATAAGAACAAAACCAACCTTCTGCAAGGAGGTCTAGAAGAATATTGGGACTTGAAATTGCTACAGTATTTATGGAATTTCATTTTATGAATGAGCATTTACAGTTCCCAAGTTTAATTTATGAGGTTAATAGTTAATTAATTAGTTGCGGCTTCTTTGAGAAGGCAGAAATATTTGAACACCTTGCCACGGTGTTGTTTTTTTCTCCACGCAGCAAGACTTTGCTAGATTTTGTATCATAAATGCATTTTTCTAAATATTAAGCTTTTGAGGTTGTGTAGGTCAAGGAGACTACATTTACATTACATTGCGCTAAAATTTTGTAAGCATTACAATAATAATCTTCAGCAATCGTATTTCTTCCTGCCTTAGTCCTAGCTGTTAATTGACTGTTTTTTACAACTTGTGTGTTTACTTAATCCTCTCCTTAGCTTTTACGCGTAATTTACCTTCTCAGTTTAGTTTCTCAAAAATAAGGAATAAGTTACGCAAGTTAGGTTATGAGCATGTGATGCTCTCGGTTCATGCTCATGGATATAAATCACCATGTACCATTTGCACTTACTAAAAGTACACAGCAAATTAAAGTTAGGTAAGGTGATGAATATCTATTATTACGTAACGAGTGGAAATATAAAGTAAGAGTACCCTTACCCTTCACAAGTTGTTTCTAGTCTTGAGGTACTCGCTGAGAATTCTAACCATTGTATAAAAATGAATCGTATCGTTCGTTGAGTTGAGATTTGAACAAGAAACCTGAGTTTATTTACGTTTAGTTCTTACAAAGTGAGATTTTTATTATGATTATATTGTTGGAAATGCAATTGATCATGCTACTGCTGGTTCGTCTTGAATGCACAGTGCCAGATTTGTACAGTTATATTACGTGTATTAAAATAAGTATTAACAAGTAAAGTAAAAAGTCCAGTGCAGTCCAGATGGGAAATGGAAAAGAACGAAGATGATGACGGGAGCTTTCATAAGGGGGTTTAGACTTTTTCGAACTGAAAAGTACAAGATAAAATGAAATTGTTTTTTTTGTTTTGTTTTTCTCTCATTTTTCTCATATCCGCGTTGTGATCATAATTTAGTTTAGGTTAGGAGTGTAATGTACCAAAAAAATTGTTAACGACGAAACATGATAATAAAATTTCGTTTACGTAGACTTGTGGAATTTTTAATTTTCTTAATTTATTTCTTGATCATATAAATTGTGTTTGGATGGACGAGTTTCAGTTGGATGAGAAATTAAGTTTGTATTTCATGAAGCATTAAAATCATGGGAGTCAGTAGAGTAAAAATTCATGTAGTGTTCCCACCTTAAAAAGAGATAAAAAACTCGTCTCTTGACTTAATAGTAATTATAATTTATTGCTGGCAAATACCACTCGTTTTGTACTTTTTATAATATTTTCCCAAGGGAGATGAATGTAATTTCTATCATTTCTTGTGCGTGAATATGAAAATCCGTAGTTTAAATTAGTAAGAATATGAAATCAGCCACTGTAAGTGCACGCTCAGTGAAATTCACCAACTGTCAGGCTGTGTGCCATGAAAGTTGATTTGAGTATCCTAAATCTATTTATATTTAAATTTGTGATATTTTCTGGACATGTATCTGCATCAGTGCAAGGAACAACCGGGTGGAAATGTAGTGTTCCCACCTTAAAAAGAGATAAACTCGTCTCTTGACTTAATAGTAATTATAATTTATTGCTGGCAAATACCACTCGTTTTGTACTTTTTATAATATTTTCCCAAGGGAGATGAATGTAATTTCTATCATTTCTTGTGGGTGAATATGAAAATCCGTAGTTTAAATTAGTAAGAATATGAAATTAGCCAGTGTAAGTACACGCTCAGTGAAATTCACCAACTGTCAGGCTGTGTGCCATGAAAGTTGATTTGAGTATCCTAAATCTATTTATATTTAAATTTGCGATATTTTCTGGACATGTATCAGCATCAGTGCAAGGAACAACCGGGTGGAAAGTGCTTGGGAAAAGTTATGAGCCAATTTTACAGCCAGAACTGGACTCATTTAACGTGGTCAACTATTTCAGAAACGAAGGGTTGGTCCGACTCCAAGTTCGGTGTTTATTTTATGGAGCGCCTTGTGACATGTTGGGAAAATGGGTGAAACGTAATATTCTTTCAAATATTTGTTCAAAATTAATTTTCTGCAGAGTTTAATCTCAATACACATTTTTTATCAGCTCGAATAATTACCGGATTAATGGGAGAATGCGTGAATTGTACTGAAGGGAAATGGGTGAAACGTAATATTCTTTCAAATACTTGTTCATAATTAATTTTCTGCAGAGTCTAATCATAATGCATATTTTTATCAGCTCGGATAATTACCGGCTTAATGGGAGAATGTGTGAATTGTACTGTTGTCCAAACACAATGGATTGAACAAACGATTGAAGCTATTGCCACTAAATTTCCATATTTGTTTCGCCCATTGATGGGAAGATTCTTGGAATACATTGATATCGAAATTCCAGCCGAGGAGAGAGACCGAGTAGCAAAAGCCTTTGAAACGACAAGTTGGGGAAAATAAAACAGAAAAATAAATTAAAAATTCAAATTCAAATCAGCTATTTTATTTATACATTTAAAAAATTAGTTGATACAGTTTGAAATAAGTTGGTTTATACAAGAATCATATACTTAGCCAAAATTAGGAGCAGTGGGAGTGAAATTACATTGATCAATCTGTTTTTAATGATGTGAGCATGACTCAAGCCATTTTTAGACTGACAGGCCTTTGGCTTCAAATCTCTCGTTGCTAATTTTCTACACACGACTGTCAACAGATCTGCCTGACTTCCTCTGTGATCAATTTCATTAAAAATGGAATTGTACACGATCCAAGGAACCCAAGTTAATTTGGGATTTAAGCTGTGCGTGCGATTTCCTAAATTGGCCAACAATTCAGGCCCATTTGCTCGCAAACAATCTTGTACAATGGAAAAATCAAGAGACAATTCTTTCGCACATTTGGGCCCAGCTTCTGGGGGATTTGTAGAATTCATTGCACAAGTAATAAATTCTACAGTAGATCGTTCTGGTAAATATTTCAGAGCACATGCTTGCATTTTGTTTCCTTCACATTCGGTCGGTCCATGATGACAAGTGAAATTATATTTTCCACTTTTGTCACGGGAAGTCTAGAAGACAAGAACATGTGATAATTATCAAATTTGATTCAGATTCAGTCAAGATTTTACCTCAGCTTTACCGTATGGAACAAAATCTACTTCCAAGTATGGATTTTGAAATCCTCCCAACGCAGTGTAAGTCGGATAAAGTTGAGTTGTGATGAATCGTATCGAATCATCACATTGGGATTCGTAATAAACTGTAGAGATGCAATTCAGCAGCCATCTGATGCAAATACAAAGCCAAAACATTAATTGCCAAGTACCGGGTCCCTGTAAAATCTTTAATTCAACTTACTACTGTTCCTTTGATAAAAGCCAGAGACAAAAATATCCGGAGGAATTCTCTCATCTTGTCTTTTGTGCTGTAGACAAATTGTAGCAAAAATTTATAATCTAGTATTTGAGTTGGTTTCTCAAAGGCAATAATATTTTTTTTATTGGCCGACTTGTCTTGAGTTGTCAATCTCACACGAACTCCTATCGATTGTCGAACGCACACTACCTACTTCACAGCCACAAACAAACGCCGACAAATTAATTGAACCTCACATTGAACCTCACGAAATGTACTACTTGAAAGATTTTAAGTTGTAAGAACAAAGAACGATATTTTCCACGATTTGTTTTTGGATTCTAAGGAACTGAGCATATCAGTTTGTTTTGTATTTTTTGTTTTAGTTGATAGCTCGACATGAACACTGTACGTAGTGCTTTGGGGGACGAAATTATCCTTATCAGTCACACAAGATGAACCATGACTAGTCTGTAGTTAGTGGTGTAGTGGATTGACATTTCCCTTAGAACTTGAAGCATTCAAGCTGAAAAACTGATTTTATTCCATTTCTCGATCAGGCGAGTCATGCATGCCTCGTGTGCTGTGTTTTATGTAAGACAGGTTTGCCTCGACTAGACTTCCCAAGTCGAATTCATTTGTGTGAATCTAAACTCACTTCACGAGCGTCTATTTATGTCACTTATAAAAAAAACTAAACAGTAAAAACAAATTTATGCAAACTCTTCATTTATTTTATGATTTTAGTTTTGCATGGCCTAACTGGTTTGGTCCATGAGACAGAGATAGACACACGACAATCACAATAGCCTAGTTAATATTCATCACTACTCAGGAAATTTTTGTCAGAAATGTGCTGGATAATTAATTTGAGTACAGGACAGGATGGAGGAAGTTGTTATTTGCTGCACTGCTGCTGAGCTTTACAAATTCTTTCATTATGTGAGACACAAGTAAATAGACTGTAATGATGCATAGTGATTATTGCATTGCTTATCCCAACAATGCCTACATTGTCTACACCGCATTGGCACAGGCTCACCTTGTGAGAGCATTTGACCAGGATTAAATTATAAAGCTCGTGTTCAATTGTTTTTGAAAGTATTCATGCAAACTTGCAGAAATGAAGAGATTCCCTCGCGTGTCAATTTGAGTTTAGTTTACATTTCACTTTCAGTTTACGTCTGGGCTTTTTCGTCGCGTGTGTGTGGGTGGATGGTTCCGTGTGATTCTATTCCATTTACTTCGTTTTTGAGCTTCCTATTCTCATTGAACTGCATTCTCCACGATAAAGATTAACGGATTTATCAGGTAATGCAAAATATCTCAAGCAGGAAAGAGGAGTAATAATTTTCACTTCCGGAAAGCTTCCGTACAGGGGAAAGTGTGTTCATTAAAAAAATTGAGACTCAGATCAGTGGATCCAGTAAAAAATAAAATAGAAACAAAAGCATTAAATATCAGACTCAGAGTGAACCTACTTTTCATGTCCGACTATGACTCTTATGACATTCCGTCGAACATACATTGCCACTTGTATAATTTGGTCAATATCTTAGAAATGTCAGAAAAAGTTTTGGACTAGTAATTGGAAAAATAAGATTTAGAACTGCATTTCGGAAAAATCAACAGCTTATAGCATAAAGCAAAACTGAAGCTGGTGTGAGTAATTTCGGTTTTTCTGCGGCGTCCTGGTGCTCCCGGGTAAATCCATAAAATTCAACCGAGTTCCTTCATCCATTTTCATCCCATTGCTCCTCACACGCACAGACGAACGAGACTCACGAATCATTCACTTGACAATTCTTAATCGAACTCAACCTGTCAAAAATTCTCCTTGAATCGTAGCCTTTTCAAAAAACATTTTAGAAAACGAAACATCAAAGTCACACTGCCAGACTTAGGAGAAGGGGATCAATAAATTTTTAACTCCAGAATCCAGATTAAAAAGGTGAGTAAAGCACTTCTGGACTGGACTGCCTCGATGATCCCGTTTGGGTTTGATTGAGGTGTATCTGATAGATTGACTGATAAACTGATTAGAGATTCCGATGGCTGTTGAATATCAAACGAAAGTTTATTCTTAATTTGGTGAAACGCTCTGATGATGAGATCGAGTTGCTGTTAACATGCACAACGAACATATACGCAATATCCACGACATGACGTGATACGTTCACACATCACTTGCCATTTTCATTTGTCAAAGCAAAGTAGAGTCTCCAGGATACTCAAGTCAACTAAAACGTCGATTTGCTCTCCGTCGACCAAACTTAAGACGTCCGGATCGGACTTTTCATTGGTTNTGATTTTCGGATTTTCCTTCTTTCTGTGTTGTTGTGTTGTTCACTCACCTCTCAGACTCCGCAGTTCAATCAGTACTCAATGTTTTTCTTTTACTTGGACAGGACAACATAATGCCAGTTACGGACCCTGCTGCGATGAAAGAGAACACCATGAATCCAGCCGCTGGACTTCCAACAGTTGTTCAAAATATGGATTGGTTTGGGGTAAGTTTTGAACGTCTGGATTGTTCAAATATTGGAAAAATAAAAAACTAGGATATTCCGTGTCTGATGAAATTTGTTGTATGGTTTAAAAACTGAAGTTGAACTAATTGTCTAGCGAGGAGACGCTAATCCTATTGAACCAGCATTTGTACGCGATCGCGATCAGCCGCACTATTCAACCAGTTTTGGAGAACCTCTAAACTCAACCCGAGGATATACTCCAAGAGAGAGCGGCGGAAATCTTATGCCCGGTCAAGGGTACAGTGAGGTAAAGTTGAACTAATTTTCTAGCGAGGAGACGCTAATCCTGTTGAACCAGCATTTGTACGCGATCGCGATCAGCCGAACTATTCAACCAGTTTTGGAGAACCTCTAAACTCAACCCGAGGATATACTCCAAGAGAGAGCGGCGGAAATCTTATGCCCGGTCAAGGGTACAGTGAGGTAATGAAAATTTCGAAATTGCAACGGCTTTGGCTTGAACGAGCGATATATTCACTGAAGATATTGAATATCGAATTGTGTGAAAATCGAACGTCCGTCTGGATGACAACTGGCTAGTAACAATATTGAAATTTATAACTCTCCAGCACGAAGTTCGTACTCATAACGTTGAGCCAACATTTGTCCGCGATCAGCCGGATCATCAAAATAATTTTGAGCCCCCTCAAAACTCAACCCGTGGAAATGCTCGTGAGGGTGGTGGAAATCCTATCACCGGTCAAGGATATACTGCGGTAAGAAAAATGTATTTTGGAATTGCAACTATTCATACACTGTTTGGGCATGTGCAATACAAAGTTAATATGATTCTACGAATTTAATTCGTTTACAGGATAATGCCCCTCATTCCATGCGTCGTCAGTTTCAACAACCGTCTACCAAACTCTGGTAAACTACGTTCCAATAACAATTCACACAAAAACTACTTTCAATTATCATCCCTCAACCATGTTCCAATCTAACCTGCTTTCAGAGTTAGTTTTGCAGTCTGAAGTATTACTAGTTGTTCAATCTGCTCTCCAATAAAATGACGTGTAAACAAAACTATTGAGCTTGCCCTGCTGATTTATTTTAATGTTATTGTTATAATTCACAGTATGATAGTAATTCCGGTATCTGAAATTGAAAATTTGGCTAATTTACTGGCTTTCCATGTAATTCTGTGCTCTGTAATCGCTGCGCTAATGGGGAAAATATACTTGATGTACATTAATTACAACAATTCACAGATGCCAAATAAATACATTCTTGAAAGTGACTGATCTCATTAACTTTTAACCAGATTAACTTTGTGACATATGAATTAGGATTAGGATTATTTGGAGAGAATTAGGCTACCTTTTTAGCTCGGGTTAAAATTATCATGTATTTGGATGACATAAAGCAAAAAAGGGGAAAAGGACAACGACGACGAGACGGGA
>WJEZ01001486.1:3386-17300 GCA_009869925.1 Thalassaphorura encarpata
GCTCATCCATGATCATGGTCAGATGCGGGTTTACACTTACACGACGAAAGACTTTAAAAAGGAAAGTCCTTGTAAACAAGAAATTTTAGAATTAGGTGGAAACAGAGGGTTTGAGTCTGCTGTGGCAAAGACTGGTGTAGACTTGGTAGGGTAAACGTGAAGTTGGCCAAGCTTAGACGTTGGAACCCAGGAGAAGTTCGAACTCTTATAGAAATACGGGGAGGAGATTCTGGAAAATTATGACTTTGTTGTATCGTTTTTTAAGGCTTTAACAAGAACCAGGCGCTGATCCAAAGTAATGGTTAGGATGGAAACTCTGAATTCAATTTCGGGTTGGATTTTGTTACAGAATGTAGAAGAGTTAAAATTACTCCAATAAGATTATTTTCAAGGAATAAACCTGGTTCTTAGGCAGAATCGTGTGTCCGAATTTCATCTTGTGCCTCTAGGCTGTATACCCGGGTGGGTTATGTTAGTTTTGCTGTGAATTATTTTTGTGCCCTACTCTGACTCCTCGTCTAGTTCATCTCATCCGTCGGCTTCCCTTTGTTGTGTTTGTTTAACCCAAAGAACCAAGTTAACATTAGGTCATCTCCTCCTTCGTACCTCTTGAGAGTATAATATGTAATTTACTTCACTTGTCCGCCCTAGCCCTTATTCATCCCCACGCCCAAAAAGAAGGCAAAGTTGACTTAAGGGCTGCACCGTTAAAAAGAAGAAAGAATGGAAGAACACAACCTTCAACAATGTCGAACACGTTGAATAGGTTGTTGTTAACACGACGGACGGACTGACTAGACTTCCTTGTGCATTTTTCTCATTTATTGGGCCTAGTCAAGGGCTGGCTGGCTGGAATCCCGCAAAATGGACTACAATGTATTTCATTTTTCCAACAATAATGCCCCAAGTCAAAGAACGTACCGTACCTTATGCCCGCGCCCCTTCTTTCTTTACACCAACTATGGCGCCCCGCCAAAACGTTTGTCTTGCCAAGTATTAGTCACTTCAACAATGGAATGCAGATGGGTTAATTTAACATGTAATTAATTCCAAGGATTGGAATTGCTTAAGATTTGTTAAATGCAAAGGTACTTCGGGTAGACCTGTCCTGTCTTATCCTGCCACTTTAAAATTAAATATGAGAAAGATATGAGTTTTTGTGACGCCTATTTCCGTCTCGTATTTTGACTCGGCCCCCCATGCAATGCCAAGACTTGTCAAATCAAAAAGTCATTTTCTCCAGGTTCGTATATACAAGTAGTTTTTCCAAGTTTTTTTACCTAATCTCGCTTAAATATTTATCTTTACCATTTTAAACTCTGTTGTAGGACTTGACAGGAGATTTTAATGAAAAGTCTTAATATTATGTTTGCTTTGCTTTGCGGAGGGAAAGCAGCAGGTCATTTTGAGAGGAAGGGTGGTCCTTCTTCCCTTGTTACCTTGTCACTTTTTTGACAGGTCAAGTCTTATAGTCGGAATCTACCTTTCCGGTATTTTCTTACATCCTCCTTTAATTATTCCTTGGAAAAACAAATATATTGTATTGTTTCAAGTTAATTTACAGATTAAATGAACAAAAACAAACGGGTAATATCGACAATGGGAACAACGATCTAAGGGAAGAGCCTAAGAATTAAATAATCTGTCAATTGTAGAACCAATGAAGTTAGTACCTGGACCAAGCACTACTACTACCGTCCGTCGGGCTTGGCAGGCAATACAGAAGTCATTCTTAATTCAATCGGCAAATATCCCCTGCCAATCACGAACAGTGCAGTAGGCTGGATCCCTAGCTCCTTGATTGAGTGACACTCGATGGTGTTTTGTTTTGTCGAATTGAGAATCTCATGAATAGAATTAATATTATTCAACTTCATTCAATTCCTTTCCGTCAATTATATGTGAGTGAGTCTATCAGGTTCCCACCTCTTTGAAGTGAAAAGACTTTTTTATTTAAAGAATTCTACTTGGGTCAAGTTGTACCAAAAGTTAAACTGCGATTATAGGATTCAAAATTTGAGAAAATACATCTCGATTCCATTATAGTTGAGGGACACGTTGAACTGTGTTGTGCTTGACCAAATAATTTCCTCGTTGATGAATGGGAGCAATTATTTGTTTATTTAAGCCCAAGGAACTCTATTGAGAAAATAATTATCTAAAAGAATTCTACTTGGATCAAGTTATGCCAAAAGTTAAACTGCGATTATAGGATTCAAAATTTGAAAAAATACATCGCGATTCCCTTATAGTTGAGGGACACGTTGAACTGTGTTGTGCTGTACCAAATAATTTCCTCGTTGACGAATGGGTGCAATTATTTGTTTATTTAAGCCCAAGGAACTCTATTGAGAAAATAATTATCTTTCCCAATTTCATGTCCCATCGCCTTAGTCTGATATTAATATTTTTGCATTCTACTTAATGTTGTTTATTGCTGCGAGGCTTTACCTTGCCTTGGATTCAGCCCAATGGTCAAATTGCGTGCAGATGATATGTTGCAATACTAATATCCTCCAGGCTAGCCATAAGCTGCACAGCACAAAATTTTTCGTCCTTTCACTCGGACGGACAGCAAAAGCAAAAAGCAATGAATAAATATTTGACTTTGCTAAAACAGGTCATAATAATTCATCATCCTACGACAGAAACCAATTTCACTTTAGTGCATACTGTATTCAACTCATAAGGAGAAGGTGTCTTAGCCAGCCTTGCTTTCTTTTGCTATTGATATGATGGTGGTGGTTCCTTTTGTGGTGAGGATGTAATAATGTTATTATTATTATTTGGTCCGACCGGGCTAGTCCTATTATCGTATTCGTATTGACCAATGAATTGCACTGCACTGGGAGTCTAGTCCATGAGTCCATGGATGGAATGCACAATACCTTCATTCAAATGAAAATGAAACCCCACACCTTGCTTGAGTTGACTTAAGAAAAGAAATTTCTTTTCATGTCATGAATTCCATGAGAAATGCTATGTTGGTTGATGCGGTGCAATGACTTAATGAACAAAAGACGAGACTGACTGAGCTCTCCCATAACAAGAAGTGTTTTATTCCGTAACTGTTACCACCATGGACGTGACGTGGGATATTGTCAATGTGTCCGAGGAGCTGGCCCACCATGTGTGATTAAAAAATTAGAGTTAAAAATACGCACTTTTAGAACTACGGACGTCTTGCGTTCTTGCAGGACTTTTATAATCTGATTTATCTTCAACTAAAAGAACAAATAACAAAAATCTTATTATCGTTGTTTGAACTTTGAACGCACCTCACCGCACCATATGGCTAATTTGCCATAAACTGGGCATGCAAATTCTTCTCGGAACGGTCCCTCTCATAATTTACAACTACTTTGCTGCTGCGTTAATATTTAATAAAATCTAATGTAATGTGGATTCGTTATCTCTTCGCGGGCGGGCTGTCGAACCTGCCGCCGTCCATACTTCCAACTAATTTTTGACGGTTATATTTTATTTTAATTGAACTGGTTCTCTTGCTAACATCTGCTAGCAACACTCGGCAACAGCAGCGGCACACTAGTGCAATTAATTAAATGTTTCGCCAGAATGTCAAAATCTTGCGTCCTGTCCTGCCGAAGCCGAAGAAAAGAAAGGAAAGACCTTGGTTCAATATTTTGATTATGTATACAAATTACCAGTCCAGTTTGTCATAACATCGACATGGGTGGTCTGGGCTAAGGCTAGGGCTGGTGCAGCTTGCCATGTGAGCCTGTTTGCCGGATTATTCCGACCGACCGTTGAGACTGTTTATACTGGCATTTAGAAGAAAGCAAATTTTTGCAAAAGACGAGCGGTTCTTCATATCCGTTGAATAAACCAAGAGAATCAACATTCATTATTTTTCACGAGCAGAAGGTTCATAAGGTGGCAATATTTTTTGTCTAAAGAAGCATTACAATAAAATTTTAGGAGTTTTTGATAGTCGTATTGTGGTTAAAGCTCGTATGATTTAATTATTAGTTAAGTTGGCGTGTTCCGTGCTTAATGATTTTCTCTCAAAATCAGAATTCTTGCAAGGAAATGGCCGGATTGCAAAACAAAGGAATTTTTTACTTAAAATTAATGCGAATTTAATTCCATTAAAGTTAAAATTTAATATGACAAGACGTATCCGTGCCTGCCTCTTCTTGCATAAACTAGGCTCCCATTGTGCTGCGCTTTGAATTGAACAAGATAATTAATTATGGACTATAATCTTGATTGTATTATTTGTTTTGTGTTTTTGACAGGTAAGTTTCCTGTTCAACTACTGCTATTCGTTTCGTTCCTTTTCCCTTGCATTGTTTTGAGGTAAGTTGTGGTTGTCTGAAATCTGATTGGCTGGCTCTTCTACAAAGCAAAGGCTTCCATCATCAAAAATCAAGAAACTAAAGACTACTAAACTAGCCAAGCTAGTGCGTAAGTTGATGAAGCAGTTTTCCAAAGTAAATTAATCAGGAGTCCGTCCGTCCGTCCGACCGACTGGGTACTTTTCTCATTCTTTAATTCCTTGTGATAATAAAACCTGCTGCTGGTCTAGTCGGGTCAGTCGAGTCGGGACTCGTCGCTGACGACGCTGAGATTCAATTAAAAAATTAAGAGAGGAAATTATTGTTGAGTGCAGACAGGCAAGAGAAGAAAAGAAGAAAAACTCGGTTGATTTCTTTAGCCATAGTATAGCTTAGCTTGGATACTTTGTCTTTGTGGCCAAGGATCATGCTCTGTTCATGAACGGAGACGTAAAAATATGTTGCCACAAGTCGTTCATCTTCATCCTCATCTCATCTCATCTTTCTTGAAAGAGAAGAGTTGAGCCATTTCATTGCGTGCTAAAAGCCCATTTGTCCCTTGAGGATGTGTTGACTGAATTGTTAGTTGATTTTTATTGCTGGGATAAACCTCCATAGCATAGAGGAGGAGAGAAAAGGAAAGAGAAATTAAAGAAATTTAAAGAAATTTCCTAATGAGGTTAGAAGGATTTTGTAGTTTCGAAATACTCCATAGGAAAATTCTGCCCTTTTCATAGATCTAAATATAGAAATCCAGTAGTTTATATTTTTTGATGGCCAGGCTGTACATTCTCAAGTTTCTTCATATTTTTTTTTACTTTTAGTTGTCTTTTGAGAATTTGGCTATTCTTTAAGATATTTCAAAGTAGATTTCATGACGAGCAATTGCGCTTGCTAAGGTACTAATTTTTCTTGTAACTATGACTATGACTATATAGTCTTTAGTCCTGGGCTCCTTTGAATTTTAAATTACAGTACAGTTGTGTCTCCAAGAAGATGAAAGTCTACTTAGTCTACTACTATGTAGTATTCTGATTTTTGGTCTAGCTTAGCTCTCATAAATCCAGGGAGTGTAACAAATCTGCCATTACGTCGCTTGAATCTGAATGCTCCAGGTGGCTAGTGGCAGATGGGAGACAGTGGCTATCTTGTTAGCTCTGCACTTTGTATACAAACATTTACATTAGTATTTATGAGCATGTCAAATGTTTGAATGTCTTATTGTAGAGCAGAGCAAATTCATTCATTTGAATAATGCATCACAAACAGGGATGGGCAAGTTATGTACGCAACGTACGCACCAAGATCCTGTTTTTAGAAAACCCGAATTGTCAATTTGAAATTCAAATAAGATTCACGTGCTATGCTAGCCCTCTTCCATTAGAATGCGAATGCGTACGTACGTATTAATTTTGTTTTTAGATGAAAGGACGAAACAAGACTTAGCCCTGCGACGAAAACTAATAGTAGAATTAATTATGCAATAGACTCTTGTCCATTTGAAGTCTTTGCATGGGAAGGCAGTGCGACAGTCAAACAACTTCAAAAGCAGGTACGAGCTCGTATTAACTGACTAAACAAGCTCTTCACCTAATTTATGACTTGATCGTCGATTCATTGACTTGGTTTGAGTGAGTAAGTGCATCACGATTTGGTATTTGTTTTTGGATAAAAAAATCCTACGCACTCCACTATAGCCAGCTGCTTGACTCACACAGAAATATATTATTAAAGGGTGGAGACGGAGAAAAACCAATTAGTTTCTAATTTGAAAATCAGTTTCTATCTTCCCATTTTTGAAAAGGAAGGATAATGAAGTAATTGGATTTTTTTCTGTAGCATAGCCTACGTGTCCGAAACAATTGGTTGAGTTTTGGTTTGCCGGTACTATTTGTTTTCTCAGGATGAAATTTAGTGTGTGTACGGATTTTTAATTATGGTCATACTAAACGAACACATATAATAATGAGTGGTAAAGCTAATGGGAATTATGGTATAAAATTTTGAGTTTTTAGAAAAATTAGTCAAAAATTGAAATTGTAAAGGCTAAGTCAGTTGACTAGATTCTTGGGTTGGTTTTTATGTGTAGCAGTTTGGAAATCTGAGAGAAACAAATGACGATGACGGGTTGATATCATGAGATGAATTAAGATGAGGAGTAATTGGATATGAAACCATTATTTTTATTATATTAGATTCCACACATTTTATTTGATGATCTGATTAGGCTGTGCAGCAAAAACTAAGGTTGTTGATCAAGAACTAAGGATAAAAACACATTGGACTTTTTCTAAACTATGCGTTAGGGCCCGTGAACCAAATTATTCATGGAGTGCGTTTAGTTTTTTCTATTTGAAAGGGAGAACAAAGAATAATGAGTCGAATCAAGTTAGGAATAAGAATTGACTAGTTTGAACAAATTTTGTCATGCAGGGAAGGAAGTGATGAATCCTACTAGAACTACTTTTCATTGAGCCCATAATTCAGATGACAAATGATTTTCCAACTTTAGTTGGACAGTTCCATTTTTCAATCCAGGGCAATGATCACATTTCCCTTTGACTCTCATCCACATCATTTACTCACTTTCAAATTCGATTCAAACTGCATTGCAATGAATTAGGTAACAGTCATTCATTTACATAAGAAGAACATGATACTTTGAGTCAATTCGTTTGTATTCTGCCAAACTTATAATGAGGATGACCCGAATAATTAGTTGAACAAATAATTTCAAGACATTCATTTACATAAGAAGAACATGATACTTTGAGTCAATTCGTTTGTATTCTGCCAAACTTATAATGAGGATGACCCGAATAATTAGTTGAACAAATAATTTCATGCGTAATGGTCGACAATTTATCAAGTTGGCTAATCCCAACGTGTAGCGTAGAATAATGATTTGCCAAACCTTTAACTTAATGTAAAAAGTTTGCAATCTGTGATATACTTTAATAGTGGTTCGTAATTACGCTATCCCTACCTGAATTTTTATAAAGAACTGGAAGAATCGTCTCTTGGCTTGGCTTTGACCCGATGAACTGTACAAGGATGACTGGCAAGAATGAATGCAAATTTTATCTCCCTCCTTTGACAACCATGCGTTTCCATCCTTCCAAGGGTCAGATAAGAATAGCATAGCAAAAGAAGGATTGACGGACTGACTGTCAATTTCTCAGCATTAAGATTGACGCAACGCGGCTTTTGGTTGGTAGTTTTTTCTGCATGCGGGTCCTTTGCGTTTGTAGTTTAAAGTCTTTAGTTTATATCCATATCACCCTGACGTGAATAAAGTAATTTGCATGCTCAACGTCCACATTGTCCTGTTATTAGTGTCTTTGAAGATGACAGTTCAAAAAAACACTTCCGCAGCATCCAGCTGCTTTGCATTTACACTCGCACTCGAGTCAAATGCATAAGCTTACGTAGCTAGTATTAGCTTGATCCGAGGAGGTAGGTGGAAGTGGGAAGAGAAATGATTTGAAGGCTCAAAGGTTTGGAATGAACTGCCGATATCACTCATGATGTTCTTTTCAACAATGGAGACGGCGACGACGACTTCTTAGGAGAGATAAATATTCGCCGAATCATTAGAGATTATTTATAATACGGGTATCACATATTACACTACAGCATTGCTCGGCTTAATCATGAACACTGCATACTCGCCAACCTGCCCTGAAATTGAGAATCTGCTGGTTTTTGGGTTTAGGAGAGGAATTATTCTTTTAATACAATCACCTCAGTACTTCTAACTAATATAGGACCTGTTCGTTTCATTAAAAAATTTTAGTAAAATTATAAACCTTAGTACGACGACAAATCTCAACATCGTGATGAGAGGGTTGTGTTTTTATAGCTTTCGTCATTAGAGTTAATTTAAATGCTGATTTGTGCTAAGAAATGGACAATATTTGGAAGTCAAGCTCACAATTGATTGTCCAGCAACGGGAATATGATAATTGAGCTAGGTTTCATTTTAATTTCCAATTCAGACTACATTAATCCTGTACATGCATTGACACCAGAAGGTATTTTCAATTTATGTTAAAATTAACCCACTAAATATGAAGTTTTGTCGTGTACTTGTGCTAGTATACCAAGTGTTGTAACTTTCGATTCTTGGCCAGATATAAAACATCTACTGTATTTGTATTTGCAACAGTATTTCCAAAAAAATAAATATAAAAAGGTCAGTGTTAGCTCATGTGGTGCTGGAGTCGTGTGATTGCGTGACTTTTCCATCTTTCATAAGTTTTTATAGCTTTCGTCATTAGAGTTAATTTAAATGCTGATTTGTGCTAAAAAATTGACAATATTTGGAAGTCAAGCTCATAATTGATTGTCCAGCAACGGGAATATGATGAATGAGCTAGGTTTCATTTTAATTTCCAATTCAGATTACATTAATTCTGTACATGCATTGACACCAGAAGGTATTTTCAATTTATGTTAAAATAAACCCACTCAATATGAAGTTTTGTCGTGCTCCTCTGCTAGTATACCAAGTGTTGTAACTTTCGATTCTTGGCCAGATATAAAACATCTACTGTATTTGTATTTGCAACAGTATTTCGAAAAAAAAATAAATATAAAAAGGTCAGTGTTAGCTCATGTGGTGCTGGAGTCGTGTGATTGCGTGACTTTCCCATCTTTCATATTAAGTGAGGAAAAGAACTCAAGTTTAAAATATTAGTAGTACGTACGTATTGGTCCCAGGTTGACCTGACCAAGTTAGTTACCTTTAAGAGTCGCCCGCTGGGACAACAAGATGAGGGTGTGATACCCCACTGAACCCAAGGGCTGACAATCAAAGACCGCATAATATGTTTCTCTCTTTTTTCCCTCCTGTGATCACAACTTGGCCTAGCTTAGCTCTGACCGATGAACTTGATCTTGAGTTCATTTATTTTGAACAAAACTGTTTGAAACCCTATTCAACGGTGCAGGGGAATTTGACATTTCTTTTGTACTCTGGAAGAAGGATTGAAAAATTGAAATGCAAAGGAATGTTATGCAGGGGGAGTAGAAGAGTTACGGAAACTAATGATAGGAATCACAAAATATTTTTAACTCGTTAAAATACTCAGTTCTATTGAAAGGCTACACGGAAAGACGACCTTTAATATATTTTTGCCTTTTTATCCAATTCTTGATTAAAATGTTTGGCATAGAAAGTTCAAAAACATTATCAAAAGTGTTGACCAATCTCACCAAAAATTTTAAATAGTTTTTGCTATTAGCTGAATCTCCAGCTAAACCAGCTCAGTACCGATCCTATTCACCCTATGATGTGAAAATTTTAACTCTCACGCCGAGCCTGCCTTAGCCACGCATTCTTATCGGATGATTCTTATTGGAATGATATTTTTTGAAATGTCATCATAGTTCATTCGTTACCCATCATCCCTGGCTTGGCTATTTCGTATTGTCTGCCAGACTAGACTACGCCAGGCTAGGAAATCCGTCATGGTGATTTTAGTTTAAGAGTCAAGCGTCTTCGTCATTCAAGTCTGAAAAAGCAATTGGAAATTACTGACAACCGTACCATGAGTTTGATGAAACCGCACCCTGTGCTGTGCCCGGGAAGGCCAGGCCAGTCTCATCGGTTTGAAACCTGTCGAATTCAAATTTTTTCCTGATCGCATCGCACGCACGAAACACTCGGTTTTGAATCCCGTTACGTAAAGAACTCGTCAAAGGGGTGAGAATTTTTAGAAGTCTGGAATGTAAATGCAATGCGATCCAAAGTTCCGGTTTGTACGTATTAAGGAGGCGGGTTAAAATTTAGGAATGAACGAAAGTAGACCTCAAGTTGGAAAAAAGTTAAAGTTAAAATTGCAACTGCAGTTGAACTTTCAAATGCTAGTTTTTAACTATTTTTTAAAGAATTTGTACCTTTTGGCTGATACATATTTGAAATAGTGAAGTAAAACCATATGCTATGAGCAGGGTACCCTATTTTCACTTGTCTAAAAGTTGTTTTCGTTAAAATTCTTCAAATTATGAAACTATCACACCCCAGTTCGCCACTTTACCTTCCATGAGGTAAAAATTTTGCCGAATCATCTCACATTCTTTCTTTGCCACAGATTATGAATCATATTGAATTGTATTGTTACCCTCTTCGCACAAGTTGTGCCGTGCCATGCCGCTAGTGCTAGTCACCGTCATCACATCACACCTTCAACCACAAATTATTTGACCCTCTTAAAAATTGAACTGTAGGGGTTATTTTTCAATATCTCTCCATATTGTCCCGCAGTCTCAATTCTTCAAAAATCATCTCACCCGGACAGACAGGTGTAACTCTGTTATGAGGCGTAGCATCAAATTGCCAAGCCAAGCCAAGCTCGCCGGCTGTGCCAAATCCTTATATAGTCTTCGCGCCGCGATTAGAGACTAGATTAAATTTAAATACAACTTGCATCGTAAGCTTACCTCGCACGCCGGCCCGCCCGCCTTATCAATTCCTCTTGTCAACAATGAAGGAATAATGGACATTCTATGGATGGACGTAGTAATCCTTAGCTTGGTTTGAGAGTTAACAGCTTCCCTATTGAGTTACATGAGTGATTCTTAGGGGTTCTCCTCAGACAGGCAGGCAGACACTTAATTATTCATTCACTAATATCACATTTTAATGGTATTTAATTTGACAAGACGATGTGTTCAAGGAATTCGTGATAATCAATTTATCTTTTGTGTATGATCATTCAGAGCTGATAAGAAAAACTATGCTCATGCTGTTCCCTTACAGCACTCCTCACTGTGTCTGTTGGCAAATGTAACAAGTAATTGTTTCTTTTTTGATCTACCGACCGACCAAAGGAATTCCGTTGAAGGAAATAAATAATTTTTCTGAATCAAAGGGTTGAGGATGCCAGTGCCAGGTGAAGGAGTTGTCTCTTCCGCTCACCTCACCTGCTCATCACTTTGACGCTTCAGATGAGAAAATTCAAATTGGAAAACCTCCGTATTGGATTATAAGGAGAGATTGGATGGGGATGGAATGCCAATCTCCAGCTAGGAAAGAATTTATAAAGTGTAAAATGTGACTATATGGTATTGTAAGATATGAACATGAGGAGCATTTTGTCCATCTGATGATCCTGAAGGCTTGGAATGGCAATGCCAGCCAGCGCCAGCCAGCCTTCCCGTTGGGCTTACCTTCTCTAATCATCAAATTAATCTGAGGCATTGTGCCACATGTTGTGTGAGGGCAATCTTAACATAATGTGTCAGGGTAGGTAGGATCCAATGCGATGGTTCATTCCATTCGTTCTTCTTTAAGCCCTCAGACCACTTTTTGATTTACATTATGACAATAGGACTATTATGATTGTGTAACTTGCATGCACATGGAGAGGGCTCCAGCTCAAAGTGCGAAGCTTATTATTCATTTTTCTACACAATTGAAATATTAGCTCTAAATAGAGTAGTAGTAGTAGTGGGAATATTAACGGGATGTCAATAATAGAAATAGACTTGACATGAGGGAGCCGTAGCCGTACCGCAGCATTTAATTTAATTTGGGTTTTACTGTAATTTAATTCCATGGACAGACAGACGTGAGCTCCTGACCCTGAGAGGAAAATCAGAGACATTGCATTGAGTTTCATAAGCCGGAAATAATACAAAAAGGTTTTTGAGGGAAACTGACACATTCATTGAAGGACTTAAGTCGTGTGCGTAATTTTGAGGGCTGATTAGTCAATGTGAGCGAGCGCGTGAACGTGGAGGAAGGGATTAGTGACACCTCCTGTAGGGAAATGCTTTCTTCATAATAGGAAAACTAAATGAAACATAATGCCATAGCCAAGCCAAGCCAAGCCCAGAAAGTTGAGATTGGACTGGAGCTTTCTGTTTGTGGAGGCAGCCAAGCTGTAGCTGCTCCTGTTGTTTGAATCAGTGAATGAATGAACCAAGAATGGAATTTTCTCTCAGGTGGCTTGCTTGAATTTTGATCTTGAACAGAAAAAGAAGTGGGAAATGAGAGAGGATTGTTAATTGTTGGAATGTGTGTGTCTTCTCCTGTCGGCTTAGACAAAATTCATATTATAGAAATACATCTTTTTTTCTTACGCTTATATTGTATCAACGTTTTTTTGCAATATTCAATTCCACTGAAATAGCCGCAATGTATCTGCATATCTTTGTTATCTGCATCTAGTTTCTGTAATTTTAATTGATATGAAATAAGCGAAAGATTCAACTGGCTTCTGAATGAATACGTGAATAAGAATTAATTCAAATTCCATGGGTCCAAAAAAATTTCACTTTGATTTGGAAATATCAAACTTCGTCTTTCGTAAGCTATTCCCTATTAAATTAACCCTTTTATTAGTTTTTCTTGCACTTTTAGTCTTCTCAATTATTATTTTGACTTTTTTTTTATTAGATCCGTGTTATGTATGTGAAACGCAAACATTGTAATTGTACAGAATGTAACCAGGCATTAGAAGGGGTTGACCAAAGNTTTGACTTTTTTTTTATTAGATCCGTGTTATGTATGTGAAACGCAAACATTGTAATTGTACAGAATGTAACCAGGCATTAGAAGGGGTTGACCAAAGACTCCTACTCTGTTGCAGGATTGGGAGAGAGTAGTTAATAATATCCAAGTCGCTAATTAGGAAAATGGTGAAGATTGGTGGTGGTGGGGCTCCAGCAGTTGTTATTTATGAGTTATCGTTCCAATCGCCCTTCCTTTGTTTACTTGAGCTTCTAAACCTGCGTGAGGTTAATTACACATCCCTTCTTTCCCTGGAGAGAGTAGTTAATAATATCCAAGTCGCTAATTAGGAAAATGGTGAAGAGTGGTGGTGGTGGGGCTCCAGCAGTTGTTATTTATGAGTTATCGTTCCAATCGCCCTTCCTTTGTTTACTTGAGCTTCTAAACCTGCGTGAGGTTAATTACACATCCCTTCTTGCCCTGGCCGGCCACGGCCACTCCGGCGATGGTGATGGAGGTAGAATTGGTATTTAAATAAAGAAAAAGAATTTTCATTTTCACATTCACAAGGAGTTAGTTTTTTACTTTACCCTCCTCTAGGATCATTTCACGGGAAATAAATAAACGTATTGTTGAAACTCATTCACTATTGCTATTACGTTTACGTCTATAGTCTACGTCCGGCGCTGGCGCTGGTTATTGTTTCCTCATGTGTTCATGGAACAGAAGAGTTCCACCCCTTAATTGGAACTTTGAAGGGGTCCTTGCGTGTTTTACTCATATTCTTGTAAAACTCAGACATGGCTCGTTCATTCATTCGGAATTTATTTGTATATAATGAGGGAAACTTGAGCCTTTTGTCACATTCAGGTTCCAGGCCAATGAGTTTGGCTGGATTGAAGCAAAGTGTATAAAGATTTTCAGTTTTACGTTACTTGTAATTTCCAAATTTCGTTAAATTGTAATTTATATCTACTCAGTTTTAACCGTGTTACGAACTTGGGATGGTAAGATTCTAGATATGGTCTTTTACTTTCATTGATTTCGGAATTTCTTACTTGTCCAGTCCAAATATAAAATCGAACATCTCCGTCTACGCGTACCTTATACTATTTAAAATTAGATTGAAATCCTTTCCTTATCTTCCCAATTGAATAG
>WJEZ01001487.1:0-17296 GCA_009869925.1 Thalassaphorura encarpata
CTGTACGTTCGCACTAGGACGAAGACTAGGATTATGCAAAGAATTACTCCGTAAGAGAAACTCCCTTCAATCTTGAGTTCTCTTCACTGAAGGGCAGAGTCGTAAAATCGGGAACATTATTACATTTTTATTGCAAGTAGGGTTGCTTGTACTTTTTCTATACAAGGCATTCGTTATGCCAGTGCAGTTCATTACAGTACTTTTACCAGATGTTTAAATCACTGAAGCCTGGCTTCTTTTTTTTCTTTTGTACTTTTCTGGAATTTCTAGAGGTTTCTCGAACAGAATGCACAATTTTTATTGCTGAGCGACCATAATTTACGCTGCCTTTGCGGTAATTGAATTTTTGAGGATTACACTTTCACACTTTGCCCAAGTGAAATTGATTTTACAAAGATGAAACAAAGACGCAGAATTGCGATGATGAACGCGACGATCATTCCAAGAATTGACATTTCTTCATTCTAAAATTGAAGGGTCACTTGAATACTTGTCGTCATGATGCAGTTCAATGTCCAAGCCTTTGTGGTGCTATGATTCCTCGTCTCCTTTTGGAAGATCATCTGAAATTTACGTGCAATCTCAGACGGACGACATGTCCATCTTGCAGCAAAGTATTCACAGGAGAAGAACTCGATGTAAGTTAATCTCAGCAACGACATCAATATTAACACTAAGGAAAATGCATATGATAAAATTGGGATCACTAATTCCAGAACCATCACTGTCTCCTTCATCCAGTTTATTGTGAAAATAAATGCGGGTCAAAAATTCAACGTAAGAATATGGATCTTCACCTCAGCTCTGAATGCCCGAAAAGACTTGTCAGATGTGGAAGCTGCAAAAGGGAATTCATTTCAGATACTTTAGTACTTCATCAAGAACAAGGTATAAATATTATTTGGTCCAGCCCAATTCGATCCAAATCACATAGATTTCACGCAGTTTTCTTTGTTGCAGTGTCCACGAGTTCCAGTGCCTTGTCCCAATCGTTGTGGAAGTGCTTCTATTCCAAGGGAAGAATTGGATGCACACATGAAGGAGAAATGTGCAGAAATGATTGTTCCATGTATTTTCAAAGAATCGGGTTGCAAATTCAAGGTAAATTTAAACGGACTCATTAAAATGCGTATATAAAACTTAATATTTAACTTGAATTGTTCGTAGGGTCAGAAACGCTGCTTGGAAACCCATCTGGATGAGAATTGTCGTCAACACTTGACCTTACTTTGTGGAATCGTTATAAAACAACAGCAACAAATCTCATGCCTCCGAAGTGCTCTCTCCAAAATGTCATTAAATCAATCAGGTAACCAATTGCGCGCAAATGCATCTAATTCATCGATACTTTATTCATGTTGAAAGTTAATAAATTCCGGATGGCTAAGTTATTGCTTACTTAACGCATGCTATGATAAAAAATATTGGATCCGGGTAGAACTCACTTAGCATTAGCTATTGCAAGGATTTCCGTTGTTCTGCTACTTTGCCATAATTGAATGAAGATAACTCTTTGGCCCTACTCCTCCTTTTGTCAAATAGTCATAAATTAGGGAAAGAACGCAGCAAGAAGGGTTCAAAGGTGTGCACGACACAAATACATGACGTCAAGTTTCCTTTTCCTCCAACATTTTTCCGCTCTTGTCGCTGAATTGTCACCTCAAGTTGTTTGTTTTTTGTTCCTTTGTCGTAATTCTTTTGTGATACGCTCTGCTCTGCTCAATGCTTGCGTGGGTGAACAGGAATAGCTAGTGAAGAAATTCTTTCTACTTTACTTATGCAGATGCAGTTTAAATTGCTTCGCGCAGTGCTGAGTTGAGAATGAGATTTTGTCTTTTGATTAGTTTTTAAGACTTTGCTGACACTTTCAAATGGGAACAGATGCAATGTAATTTCTGGGAACATGTCTAATAAATTGTATCTTAATTAAACAGGGACGTTAATTTGGAAGATAAGCGATTTTGCTGCCAAGATGCGAGATGCCAAATCCAAGGATGGTGTTGAATTGATTAGTGCTCCTTTCTACTCCTGTCAATATGGATACAAACTTCAGGTACGACAAGAAAGGTCATTTTATCGTAATTTCATTGACCTTCAATGGAGCAACAGTTGTATCAATTTTCTGTGTGATTAATTGAGCAAACTTTTCTTGTTTTTTTAGGCATCGGTCTTTCTAAACGGAAACGGAGTGGGTGAGGGGTCTCAAGTTTCAATTTACATAAAGATTCTACCTGGAGAACATGATTCGATTCTAAAATGGCCGTTCTCACACGCTGTAGTCTTTCACACTCTACGATCAAAATCCAACTGCTGACAAGGTGAGTGGAAGTGATCCTTGAAATTCGGAGAATTTAGTTTTTACCATGAGTGCATATATCAAATTTCTCACCTTCTCTTTACTTTTTTTAGACTCTGAATATCATGGAGAGTTTCAACCCTGATCCTTCCTGGAAGAATTTTCAGCGCCCTAGCCGGGAACCGGATAGTTTGGGTTTTGGATTTCCTCGCTTTGTCTCACACGAAACTCTCATGAAAAGAAACTACGTGAGGGATGATACAATATTTCTCAAAATAAAAATAGAGCATGGAAAAATTGTGGCTGTTTAAATTTATGGGGAGCAGTTGGAATCGGAAAGGAAGAAGTTGGATTTTTGTTTTTGTTCAAGTGCAGCACATGGGATTGTGTTTGTTTGGCTTAAATGGTTGGGCTTTCATTAGTTAATTTTAATAATTAGTTAATTATCAGAAGTTATTCTAGTGAGTAGCAGTTTTTAATTGTTAAGTTTGATTCATAGACTCTGTAAACGATATACTGCCGCCAATATTGTGTTTTGATTTGATTTGCATGCTCTTCGCTGCGCTGCAAATCCTTGCATTCAATTGAACTCATTTGTATAATTTTTGTACACATTTTATAATTTATGTTTGAGTATTGGGTAAAATAAATGTTTTTGATTTTGTTTTCCAATAAAAAAAGCAAGACACATCATGATGATTTCATTCTGCAAATCTAAATATTTTATTATAGGTTCTCTCTATCATGATTACAATTCACATGTAGATATTAGACATAATTTTTTTGTTATTTCTGAATCAGTCCAAATTTATAGCAGTTCTGTATAATATACAATACACATTAGAAATTTGATAAGTTTCGAATTAGTTTTTTGGTGAATGAGCAAGTTGTACACTAGACTCAATACACAGCACAACACTTTACAATACAATCACGTCATACAAATCCTGAAGTTTGTATTTTTGTATAAGTTTTTTATTTAATGAAAAAAATGACTCTTCTAGGGCTAAAGAGCCCAAATTCATGCAAACAAAAAATTCCATAACTTTCAAAACTAACTGAATTTGAAAAGGAAGGAACGAGAAAAACAACGTTAACATTCTTCAATTTCACTTTCACTTCACGTAAATAAAAATTATTTATTTTTCTTCTTCTTACTCTTCTTCTTCTTTTTCTTCTTAGCTCTTCGCTTCCTCCGCCCTTCCGAATCAGATGAAGATGACGATGTAGAGTCGGACTTTCTCCTTTTTGCCTTTTTCTTCTCTTTTTTCTCTCGTTTCTTTTTCTCCGATTCGGATTCGATTGATGATCGAATTTTCGTCGAGGATTTTTCATCATCCTCTGAACTAGAGGAGCTGCTATCATTTTCCTCTGCTTTGGAGGTAGAAGATAATTTAATATTAATTCTCTTCTGTTTCCGAACAGCTAATGGGACAGGGGCAGGTTTAGATGCCTTTTTCATTTCCATTTCCCCAGGGGGTGGAGTATAAGACCTCTCTCCTGAGGCTGCGACAGGAGCAAAACCAATTGGAACAAATTTATCTGAACAAATTTTCCAGTTTTCTTCTTCCTCTGCCTTTGACAAAGTTTTTGGACTCACACCGGGTGGACTTGGTTCTTTTTCCTCTGATTTTCTGGTTTGGACTTGTGATGACCTTTCCAATACTTTAGGTTCCTCCCGGGATCTGCCCACTGATATTTCTCTGCGGTCTCTTCTATCTCGCTCACGATCCTGGTCCCTCCAATTCCTTGGTTCTCTATCCGTAATTTCTCTTCGTCTTTCCAAGGACGGAGTTCGGCGTCTTTGAATTCGAAGAGGTGAACGGGATCTACGACGAGCCAATAATGGTCTGTTTGGAGAAATTCTAGTTCGAACTGACCTGGGAGATCTTGACCTCGTTCTTCGACGTCTATCATCTCGATTCCTGCCCATGAGTGGTAGTGGGGACCTATTCCTTGACCTCGGTCTGATTTGAATTATCATATGTGACCTCGAGTCATTCCTCACATCCCTCGTATCTCTGTCTCGAATGTCACTCAAACGAATGGAGCCTGAGCGAGATCTCCGGCGCCTCTCTCGTTCTCTTTCCCTATCTTTATTTCGGTCTCTGTCCTTATCACTCCTGGATACAGTGACCTGGGACCTGACAGTAGAGCCTTCCTTTGACCTAGAGTCTCCACGACTACGCCCATCACGGCTTGTCTCCTCAGGAACTTTTGAGCCCAGTCTATCTTTTACTGAACGTTTAACTGAACCAGTAGTTGCCTCTGTTTTTGTACTGACTCCAGATCCAGTTGGAACAGTAATTTCAATACTTGCACTTGTCCTCCTGGCCTCACGCTCACGTTTCATTTCTGGTTCTGAAATTAAAAATATTTGGATTAGTCATGATGTTGAACATGATGAGCAAATATGAAATTTGGAAGGAAATTAATAAATATTTACCTCTACGACTTTCTGGCGAAGATCTCGGATTAGACTGGCTATCAGATCTAGCCCTTGGAGAAACTTTTTTCGAATCTCCTGACGGTCGAATTCCTCCAACTTTATGAAATAATGCATTTTCAGCTCGTTTTATGACTTCATTCGTAACGACTTTCTCGCCTGGCATCAAATTCTCAGACTGCTTCAAATCAGGAAATTCAATATCGTCTTTCCCTTTTAATCTTTCTTCATCTTGGTCCTCGTCATACAAATCCCATTTCGATGGTGGGATGGCCACCTCCGACTCATCTTTTTCTATATCAAAAATTAATATTTTAGTTACTGAAACTCAAAATCATTCACTTTATAATTTAAATTTGAATCTCTCACCTTTCTTTACTAAATTGTCCCCGTCTGCATCATCAGAAACTCCCACATTATAAACAGTTTCAATTCCTTCATTTTGAATTCCATCCGGAATTTTAGTAACAGCTTCCATATCTAGCTGCTCCTTGGATTCCGCCAAATCCATTTCCATTTTACTTTCAGTTGGATTCACATGTTCAACAGCTGCACTAACCTTTGTCCCATGTTCAGGAGATTTGACAGTTGAGTCACAGATGACTGGAATATTGAGTGGGATTTCCTCCTTGACCAAAACTGAGCTCGTCGCAGGCTCAACATTCTCAGGAGGAGCTTCCGCAGAATTTCTTCTTGAGGCTCCAGACTCAGATTCAGATTCTTGAGCAGGATCTCCAACCCTTGCTAGTTTTTGTCTTTTTCTTTCTACTTTTCTTCTCCTTTTCATCTCGACTTTTCTTCTTGTGCTTGCTCCGTTTATCTTTTTTGAGTTTTTTCGGAGAACCTTCTTTACTGTCCAAGGATTTTCTGTGTCGATGAACATGTCCCCTGGCTTCACTCTCTGGACTCAAGCTAATGCTCACACTGTCCAACTCACGCTCTCGCTCAGCAACAGCATGAGGTAAAATCGTAGCTGGATGTATGCGTGGTGGGCTAGGATTATAATATGATGAAGTTTTTTCCTCATGTCCAATCAAACCATGAGGTTTTGGAATCTTGAGGTCAAAAAGAGAAACTGGTGGAGGTTGGGCAGGAAATTGTTCAGATGGAGGTAAATTGGTTTGTTCATAGGATTGACGACCATCTCGATCCCTATCCCGGCTTCTTCGTACTTCCGGCAAGCGTAGCAATGATTCACTTCCACTCCCATGTTGTGGATAAACTCTTGACACGGTTGGCCTGTCGTATTTCTTAGAAGAATCTCGATCTCTATCATATTTGGAAGTACCTTCGAATTTTCCTGAATCATATTTCGTATCATATTTGCCTCCTTCATGTTTTTCATATTTGGACGAGTCAAATTTTCTATCATACTTGGCCGTGCTCTCGTATTTCGTATTAATGTTGTCATATTTAGAGCCACTCTCGTATTTTGAATGCGAGTCATATTTCGAACCACTGCTCTCATATTTTGATCCTCCATCGTGTTTATGACTTGCATCGTATTTATGACTCGTTCCACCTTCAAATTTGGACATGTGTCCACTGTCATATTTTGAACTGCTATCATGGTACTTGGAACTTCCTTCATATTTAGAACCAGACTCATACTTGGACCCACCATCATAGTCACGTTCTCGGGGGAAACTTCTGCCACTACTTCCATGGCGAGATGACTCAAATCTAAAAATATAAAAAAATAGGTCAGGTCACACCGAAACTGTATGCTTAGGGAGACACAGAACGAATGGCTATGATTTTAAACAAATGTAAAAAATATATGTATACCTTGGAGGAGGGAGTTTATCAAAATATTCAACATTTTCCAAATTTCTCGTAGAAAGTCTTCCAGGAGGAGGAGAGGGAGAATAAGGAGGAGCTCGTCTAGGCGAACGCCTTTTCGGTGGTAAGGGAAGTTGAGCCGTTGAACCTGAGCCAGGGGTACGATCCCTTGACCTAATGACAAACACAAGTAGACAACAAAATACAATAATTAGTTTCAAAATGGACAAAGTAATTGCAGCTTGGACAACACGAACACACGACACAGACTACTAACCATGGAAGCCAGGCAACAAAACCCTTTCCCCTTCCCCATCCCAGACTGACGAAAATAAACTCAACATCAACATTAAACTAATTCGTATCTGACATGCACAAATTGAAAATTAAAGCAATTCCTTACCGTGACCTAACAGGCACACGTCTCGGCACACCAGGGCTCCTTGACTTTGAGCGGGAATAAGTTCTTCTTCGCATTGGTGGCAACAATCGCATTCTTTTGGGTGAGGGAGACCTCGAGTAAGGAGATCGTCCATGTGTATGTTTCAAGAATGGTGATGGAGTTCTTCGTGAAGGTGAGAATGAGCGAGAGCGTGATCGTTTTGCTGGAGGAGGAGCTCCTTTGTCCATGGCCTGTTGCTGCTTCCTCCGATCCTTCTCTCGCATGATCCTTTCAAATTCTTCCAGAGGGTCATCAATTATACTAAAAAAATATACAGTTCAAATAAATATCAGTTTTCTTTCATCTAAAGGACTACAATTTGATTTGATTAAATTGTTACCTTTCGTGAGGTTTATCCCCACGCATCCGATTCTCCTTTTCCCTATCTCTGTCCCTGTCCCTGTCTCGATCTCTTTCCCTTTCTCTCTCACGCTCTCGATCCATTGGATGATCTCTTGGAGGATAGGTTCGGCGCATCCTATCTCTTGGAAATCTTTCATCAGGGTACGGAGATCCGCCGCCGTACATTGGAGGAGGGCCTCCGAAATTTCCCGGTGGTGGGCCCCTGCAAAAGAAAAAATTGTTATAATTTCAACTATTTTTTAAAGGATTTAATTTTCTAACCTGAAATGAGGAGGGAAACCGAATGGTGGATTTCCATGCATTGGACCAGGACCTGGAGGCATTCCCCCACCTTAAAGCATATACAAGAAAAAATTATAAATTATTCGAATTTAATAAAAACTACAAAAACTTACCAAACATAGGTGGTCCCATTCCTGGCGGCATAAACCCAGGCGGAGGCTGATTTGGGTTAAACTGATGAACTCCACCAGGCATTGGCATTGCTAAAAGACTGCGTGAATGAGGAGGAGGTCCATTATTGTGATGCCCCTGTCTCTCATCTGGATGAATTCTCATTCCACGATCCCTCTGCTCATCATGATGACGAGGTGAGCGAGGGGAACGATGGTCAGGTTGAAATTCCTCAAATCCTGGTGGTGGTGGCTCACCTCGATGATGAAGACCAGTTGGAATCGGTGGCATTTCACTGTGCAAAGGATTTCGTCTTGGAGCAAAACTTCCACCACCGGATCGATGGTCAATTGTTCGGATTGTTTGATCCATGTCCCTTGCAATTGACGCGTTGAATTCAGCTCTGTTTGGCTGTGGTTGAGGTTCCCCTGAAGCAAATGGTGACGGCACTGACCCATCATTGAAATCGTAGAGGTCAGTTTTATCTGTTAAGAAAATGGAAATCCGAAATCATCACCCAGTACGTGAAATTTTTATCTATGAATATTACCATCTTGTTCAACATCGCTAGATTTCTTTGTGCCATCTGCTTTATCAGAGCCTTCATTCCCATCAGTTTTTCTTGGAGAATGTGGAAATAAGTCATCGGGTAATTCATCCAGAGAAAGAGCTTTTTGTTTTCGAGGCTGTGGTTCCGTTGGAGTTTGACCTGTCAAATCGACCGTTGGTGGAACTGCCCTTGCTGCTTCGATGATCTTTTGTGGTTTAGAATATCCTGTCTCATTCTTGAAAGCATTGACTGCAGTTCTCAAAAATCGATTTGGAATTAGAGATGTTGGTGAAATTTCTTTCTCATGACACCCTGGGCATTCCTGATCCTCTGATTCCAAAAGTGCACTCCGAATACCTGAGAATTAATTAACGAACTGAGTAACTTCTAAAATACAATTAATTTATGCAGAAATGAAAGGTACAGTTAACTTACAATCGTCACAATAAGAATTGGCACAACATGGAACCAAGAGGGCATCAGTCAATAAATCGTCACATAAATTACACAGTAGTTCCTCAGGAATCTTCGGTTTTGGGACCGGAGGTTCCGCAACTGGTTTGTTTCTGTCCGAATAAGCAGCACTGTAATTTAAAAATGGGCATAAATATCCAGGTCATACTATCATTTTTGTTTTAACTAGTCACAAGACACATCATACGAAACTTACTGATCAACTGCTGGAACAGCATAGCGACCCTCAGGAGTAATGAGAGCACCAGGCACTTGAGGCCCATCTACTACGACCATAAAACTCCTAGGAATGCCAGTACTCTTCTTTACTTCCTCCTGTAATTTTGTTACATGAATAGCTACTGAATCTTGTCTGACCGTTTAGTACGTCCAAAACTTGAACAAAACCAATACTTACCACTACAAGAGGACCAGTGGCAGGGCAGTCCCTTATCCAATGTCCAGACATATTACATTTATAACATCGGTAGTGCTGTGGCACACGCCCAAATTGATTTCCTCCTCGAATTTTGGCATAGGTCGTAGGGTCATAGTCTGCTGTTGCCTGTGACATCATGGCTTGGATTTTTTCTTCCTCCGTCCCTTCCATGGAAGTCAAGTCCACTCCCTAAAACACGCATAGAACCGTAATGGTTGGAGGCCTAAGAGCGAACATGTTGCCTAATTCATTTCCATTCACGAGACAAATTAATTAAAATTTATTCAAGAGATAAAAAATAAATAATCATAACGAGGAACCGACCCTGTGAGAAGGAGGAAGAAGGTTGTGCATGTGTAATTCGGTCAGACCCGACCGACCCGTTTGGATTCAGTTCAGGTTACAGGTCACACATTCACACAGCATTGCATTGCATAGGACGGGAGTAAAATTATGACTTGTTGCACAGTTGAAAATTAATAAATTCGGGGAAGAATCGGTTCGGACGTTGCATTCTTCAAGATTTTCATTAAATTTTCAGACGGTTCACGTGAAGATTTATAATTGTGACATAGTAAAACACTTTGCTCAAATGTTCAAATGCAATCAAACAGGCAAACATTTGCCTCCTTCCAATTCATTTTCAATTCAACTAATTCTATTTCATTCATCAATATTCCAAAAAAGTTACAAGAATGAATGAACACAAAAAAAGAATCTGCTAGGTAAGTAAATCAGACGAATTTCGTCCCAGTATAAATTAAAGCTAGATTTATTATTGGTAAACTCAGCTGACTAATGTTTTTTTTCCATTTTGCATTATTTCAACTCAATAATTAAGAATTCTTATTTTTGTCCAGAATTCTTTAACCCTTCCTTGCCGTAATCATAAAATCAGTCTTTTCTTTACGCTTTCAGTCTTATCAACTACTATAAACTAAGAAGGACAATAGGTGAGTAGGTAATCATCGTATTTTAGGTAGATAGACCAAATTGGTACATTTCTAAAGCCAATGCTCGAAGTCGTGTTTGGGTGCCAGCACGAATATGTGTACTTAAAACTATTATTACAGAATTCAACACAGATACCAAGTATAGTCGAATTTTTAAATTTTTATATGGATGTAATTGAAACTTTGCCTTAGCGACTGCAGACGGTTGAATATTTTGGGGGAGAGGTCGATTTTGATGACGCAAGTGTCCAGGTCCGCCACCTCCATTCGAGGACTTCTTCCGGTCCGTCAGCGGCACTCGAGCAACAATCACAGATGTGTTTTTAGGAATCAGGATCGCATCGTCATCATAAACTGGAATTCAAAGACACGAACACACCATTAATGGACATTGTTTAAATGTTGTACGAACAGAGACATCACTAAACCAGTGTAATCCTTTTAGAAACGTTCAGTCCCTCACATTATTGCCAATTTGTACACGTTAATTAAAGTAACTTTACAGCATTTAAAGCAATAATCATGATTTGTACTTACTTTCCTTGGTCTGTGCATTCATTATCTGCAAATCCGAGTCCGCATTTTTGGCGAGTTTTTTCTGGTCAATAATAGCAGCTTTCAAATCCGACACAGAAATGTGAATTCCATCAAATGTCACTGTTGAAAATTCCAACGCTGCTTTGAATTTGTAGTGAACGGACATTGTGTCGTGTCGTGGTTCCCACTCAGGGGGGACACCTTCAAACCATGAAAAATAAACTACGCCTTGTTCTTCTACGCACTCAAAACGAATTCTGAAAAACAAATAAAACTGTTCAATTTCAGCGTATTCTCAATATTATTCCGACACTACCTATGCTAATTACCACTAATTTTTAAGATTGTGGCTTGCTTGTCAAACGTACATAATGTCATAAGCAAAACTCTAATTAAACTTACCAGACTTTCAGTCCCGTTGTTTTTGACACAGATTGTCATCTCATGAGGAATCATACACTCGACAAGAATCCGATCATACGACAAGATTCCACTCATACATATAACTTCAGTTCAGTTCAGTTCACTGATCAACTAGAATAGTTTCTAATTCCAAGTTTTTTCAAAATTCAAGAGAAAAAGACACGTCCACGTCTCTATTTGGCTTTGGACTGTAAACTGTAATGCTAAAATAGCTATAGCTACTACTTTGGCGTTTGCATTGGATTTGGTAGTGTCGTGGTGGCTGTGGCTGCCCATCCGGTAGTTTCTCTTTTTTTACTCCCAGGGTGTTGGACGTGCGCGCGTTCCGTCCGTCCGTGCCACCCAGCCTACTTTATACATAAAAATAAAATAATTGAATGGGAAGGAGGTAAAGGTGTATAGACACGGACACGGCCACCAAACACGAGATGTAGCTCTTCAGACAAAACTCCTTGCACGGATTTGGACAATAGTAAAGTGTACATCGACAAAACGAATTGGAGAAGACGTTGTTGTAATGAATGCAAATAAAATCTGTATTTTTTCGTGTGGTGTATGAACTATGGATGTATCATAACAAACCATAAACCGATTTTAACCCAATTTGAGTTTTAAATAAACTTGTCATTGTAAAAGTTGACGATGATAATTTTGGTCCCCTTCGCAGTTCTTGCAAAACTTAGTCGCTCATGAGATTATGAGATAATGTCAGTTTTGTAAATTTAAAATTAAGATTTGAGATTGTCAGGCGCATATTAAAATTAATAAATTAAAATGTTATGCCAGCCCTACCTCTGCCTGTCAGGTTAAGCTCAGTTTTAACAAAACTTTCAAGTAGGTTTCTCATCAAGTAATGTTAAAAATAGTAAATTATGAATTAACATCATTAGGACTGTCAATGTGAAGTGAATGGAACAATGAGACGGAGCAAGAATATAATCAGCTAGAAGCAGCATTTCTAATAGTAATCAGTTCTTCATGGATCATTTAGCTTTCAAGTAATAGTATTTTTGTCTGACAAAGCATGTACGTTAATGCAGGCTAAACCAGAACTGATGAATTTGCCGTTTAAGTGTAATGTTCACTCACAAATAAATATTTTTTATTCTTTAATCAATTCATTGTATTTTGCTTTCATTTCTTCCATTTTTCTACTTTTTCGCTGCTGATCTTCAGATTTCTTGAGAAGAATGGCTTTCTTCTGTGCACTAACGCTCATGTCTCCATTCAACAAATCATCCAATTTTTCTGTCAACAGTTTCCGAGCGATTTCTCTATTCTGGTGCAGGAGTCTTGAGTCTTGACATTTCACCACGAGCCCTGCAAAATAGAGGGTCAAACCAAATCGCTACGCTAAACCTTGTCTTGATTAATCAAAATAACGAACCTGTCGGAATATGTTTTAGACTAACACAACTAGACGGTTTTATTTACGGCTGACCCACCAGGGCCTCCGCCCTTGATGAACTCCTCAATAAGATCCGATTCTTTTAGCACTGGAACCTTGGATTTGTCAATAGTTTTGAGCGTTCTGAAGATTTGTCGAATCATATGAGTCGCCTTTGGGATAAGAATTGGAGACCCTTCTGAAAAGTTAATGAAGGTTCAAGGTTGATAATCATTGGTTAAAATCTAATTTAATCTTTGTAGCCCGTCTTCGTCTTGACATTTATTTACCTGGAATTGAAACTGAACCTCTTCTTCACTCGCACCGTTGCTCCTTTGGAACTCTCGACGAACTCTTGCAATGTAATAATTTTTGTCTGTGAACTTTAGACTGTTGGAATAGCGCAGGAGTTTCTTGTACAACTGAAGAATCTGTGGTCTAGAAGGAGGCATTGGGTTTTGTTTTGTTATTCAAAAAACGGTAAAAAATTACTTGGCTAACACAAATTCATCTTCTTGCATGTGAATTCGCTCACAACACAACACAAATTCGCCGCTCAGATTCCCTAGCCATTAGGTAACCCAAATGCAACGCAATGCACACAGAGTACCTAACTAATAAGGTAGTAGCTAATAATGTAGTTAGGTACTCTGTGGCAATGCTGTCTTTCGCTTTAATTTGCTTGGAATTTTGCAAGTTTTGACTGAAATCGGTTGAAACATAAATCCAGTTACCCTTCTGAACTTTTACCTTAAATAGAAGCTTCATCTCATGATTTTATTGTCGTCAGCTTCTGAAAAACTTAAGCCATTGTCTCATTTCTCATATCAATCTTTCTCTTCAGATTCAGACTTTAAAAAACAAAACTTTTTACCACGATATCTGCCTGATAAGTTTGTTTCATTCTGTTCGTGTCAATTGTGTCTTATGTAGGTCAATTATTGAACAAGATTGATTTATTTTCACATAATAGATGACATATTATTCATTTTTCTTCAACATCAAATGAAATGATCATTCATTGGCTGGCTCTATTCGGTAGAGTACATTCGACTATTTTACAATTCATTTAAGTTTGACTACAAGTATGTTGAATTTTTGTGGTTGGCAAAAATTTGAAAATTTATTAAGGGCAGCAGCAGCACACGTTCAAGGATTAAAGATGAACTGCGCTGTGTTTTTATTCTGGCTTCTCCAGAGTTCGGTAATCATCCAAATGAGTAAGGATGTAAGCTGGAGTGGCCACGATTCCAGCAGCGATGAAAAGACCAGCAGCTACTTTCTCCTGCAATTACAAAGTAAATATAGAATTAATTTGTATACATACAAACATACATTACATTAATCAAAGTCAGTCAATATCAATGTTTACAAGAAAGTCCAGGTATAAGGTCAAAAGCTTTCGATACTCGATAAGTTAGAGTTATCTACAAGTACGAATATTTCCATAATTAACGTAATTCTTATCGAACTTACCAAAAATGGAATCCGATTTCTTGGGACTCCAGAAACAATGTTGCTGGACATTTGCGGATACATTGTCCGCTTTGGAATCTGAATCAGACTTTGGGCTGTGAGCTTCACAACTTGCTTTCCAATCATTTTCTTGATTCCTTCCTTCGACTTTGACCAAATAAAATAGTGTAGTAGTCACTGATCAGCAAGTAAGCGATAAATGTGTATCCTCTTAAAATTCGATCTTGCAAGTCCTTCCGAATCCAAATTGCAAACTCAGGTCAGGGAATCACTTGAGATACGAGCCCGGGGAATTTGCATTTATTTTTCAACACGCGTCACGATACCCCAATTTCTAGATCTGTAACAAAAACATGAAATAAAGGCTTATGTATTTTCATCTTGAATGAGAATTGGACCCTGATGTTGACGTTGACCCCCTCGTCTTGACCGAAGGTAATTCATGATAAATGGTAATTTGGAAGGAGAATGAAAGGACAGTCGGTTGTAATCGGCTTTCTGACTGTAATTATAAATCCAAGGAAACTAATCGCAATCTTGAGCAAAGCAAACGAATTTCAACTTTTCAATGGTCCCGACCACCGGCAAAGCAAGAGCAAAATTCGCAAGATCTTTACGGCACGACGGACGGCGGGCCGGGAGGGTTAGATTACTTATTAGGGTTAGATTTTGGTCTTGGAGTGAATATTTGGCTCATAAATATAGTTTTTAGTTTAGTCTGTGATTTTTATGAAGAAATAATTTTAGAGTCAAAATTTTTCGTAACAATGGATCCATTTTTCCAACAGCATTCTAAACTCATTCGTGTATTGTATCAAAATGTCAAGAACATTGCAGACATTCGCCGTCTTGTCCTTACGACGGGATTTCCAGTTTGTCTTGTCAAACCCAGTCTGGTATTTAATAATTCCTAGAATTGAATTTAGTATGTAAAAATTTGGCCAATGATAATCTTTCTCTTTGCAATTTGCAGATCGTGGATGATTTCCAACTTTCTGTGGCCATCACGAAAGCGCTTTACAATCAGAAAGAAAATACAATGGTCACTAGGACCCTTCAGACTGAAATCATTTATTGCCTGAGCCCTTCAAGAAATGTATGTGAATAAAAAACGTATTAGAAATTCCATCTTTTGAGAATTTCACTGCAGAGTCTTCCATGTTAGTTAATATTTTATAATTGTGAATTTCAGATTACAGAGTCCCTGCAAACCTTTGGCTCAGGACAAGACGACACTGAATTCATTCTCATTGGAGACGAGTCTTCCTACCTTGAAAATCAAGGATTCAATTAAAGGTGCTAATTCTAACGATCCAATTAATTATTAATTAATTGAAAACTAAATCATTCCCATTTCTTCTTATGCAGGTGATCGAATGGATGTCAAAAACATTAGCCAATTCACGGATATTCACACAGTCATGAAAATCTACGAAATTCGTAACGCGGAGCTTGAAAATTCTACCCTCCTTGACTCAGTTGTGTCTAAGATGGCTAGCAAAGAATACATTTAAGATTTAACACAATTTTTACGTTACCAAATAAAACCCAATGACCAACGCACTCAAAATTCATAACTCATTTGACTCGAGGTAGTTTTAGTTTATTCTTGATTTCTGCATCCAATGCTTATAAGGCTATTAGTATAATGCAGGCTTGAGTAATTATCACAGTAATTAATTTAAGTAACATCAATTCGACTCACTGGTTAGATAAATATTAAAATTCTACAAGGATTAGGTAAGAGCGTGATCCGCTACCATCCGAATATTTTCAAATGAGGGCAAATATTGTTCGAGTCTTAACAGATCAAGATTAGACTTCAAAGAAAGTGGACTGTAATTCAGTAATTTTTACAAAATGGAATAAATTAAGAATGTCACTCATTTTGCTTAGAAATAATTCTTAATCGAATAATTTTTCTCCTAGAAGAATGGATGGGAGGGGCTGATTTTTGTGTTAAACGAACCAGTTCTGAATTCTGCATTATATTGTCTTTCAGAAACAGACTGGTCAAGGGGGAGGTAGGGAAGGTTACGAATCACAGTTTTTTTGTATGTCCAGCCAGCGCATGTGAAATGGTTTACGTTAAATCCTATTTTGGGGCACTGGATACTTTTATCCCCTCTTTTGATCTTGAGTTTCTCCTTTGAATACATTTGTAAGTTGAGTGGCCACTGTGATGATCTGCTTGACTGGAACCAATAACGTTTGAAGCTTCTTTTGTTTATGCGTATTTGCTGTGGACTTCGTGTCCCGATTTTGCATTTCACCTACTTACACGCTTCCAGGAATTGTGTTTTCCCCTTAATTCGCCGCTTTCTTGAGTTCCATCACGTTGAAACTTTTATAGTTCTAGTCCATAATTCAATTTAACTTTAGGTATTACGGGCAGAGCCAGTGTTCCGAATCTTCTTCGTCAAACTCACACTATGTTACAACCTTGAATCTTGAACTGGGGGCATTAACAAACGATATACACTACTTGCAAAAATGTTTTATTATCGTAATATTTATGTCAACTATTACATGTGTCGTATTAATTACTTAACATCTGCATTCTTCCAATATTGTAAGTTAATCTTAAGAGATTGAAGGGTTATCTGATTCTTTAATAAAGTCAATTTATGACATTATTAATGTCAGTCTAAATCCTACGATTTCAAACACAGAATACTCAAAATCCGTTGAATGGTTCAAAATGCAAATTGAGCTCCGAGTTTCACATAATTCACAAGAATGTTGCGGCGGATGCGGAATGAGATCTAAAGATAATATTACTTATGTATCATTCGCCTTCCTCTTCCTTCGTCCGTACTCATTCCATTATTCTGTACAGAAACAGATCCCATAAAGCCCTTTAGGAAAGTGTCGTCCTGGCTGTCTCATAAATGCAAGGGCGTATTGTGCATGAAAATGAAAATGAAAATGCGAGAAAGTATACATCCATTGCTGTAGCACACATGATGATAAGCCCCAAGTAAATTTTACATTATCATCATAATTTCTATGCATGTTGCGTTGCCTTCCCTGATTCTAATCCTTTGGCTTTAGTGGGGTTGTTGGAAATGAGCAAACTCTGGCTTGACTCGCTTTCTCATTATTATTGCAAATCGTAAAAAGTTAAAACTTAAATATTGGTTACGCAGGGATGTCTTTCCTAAAATCTAATTAAAACTTTTTCTTAAGTATACAGTGTTTGAAGATAAAATTCTGAAATACTTTATCAAAATTATTTTACCCCGAAGTCCCGAGCTGTAAAGAATGCACTCAAAATTCATTTGTTCTATGCATTCGTATTCGCAAGAACTACCCATGGTCAATGGCAAATGGCAATGATATGCATGCATTGGAAA
>WJEZ01001488.1:0-17283 GCA_009869925.1 Thalassaphorura encarpata
ATATAAAGAATTGCATTGCATTTTGCAGTTTACATTTAACACTTCAAAGTAAACAATCGATAAAAAACAGTTCAGCGTCTAGCCCCAGACCTAGTTCTATAGCTGACCCAGAATTTCTAGGAATTTTATCATCCTACGTACGTACGTACTTCTTCGATTAACAGATTAAATTCTAGGCCACTAGGGTCAAGCCAGCTACAGCTTAAAAAATAGAATTGTGTTCCAAAGAAAGAATAAGAAAAAAGAAACCGATTGGATTGTTTTTAGTCTGCGTCATAATCTGAAAAATAAATTAATGAACATTTCAGGCCTTCAGGATTTCTTCCCACCCGAATTCGGGTAACGGGTAATAGGAATTGATACTTGATACACACAACTGGGCTAATTAGTATGCACAGCACGGGGAATACAATAGGAATAAAAGTATATGCTAAAATTCTAGGAAATACATACATACAGTAGTAGGTTCGTATTGTTTATTTGTTCCAAATCCAAGGCCTGTTGTTGTCTGTTTTTGATTGGCAGGCGGGCAGTAGGCAGTAGGCAGTGGCAGTGATTATTGTGCGGGTTTATTTACATTCCTCTTCACTAATCACAAATTAAATTGAAAATGTGCGCATTAGTATGAATAGTATACCCGTATGAGGGTAACATGCATAGTAGGCAAGGCAGGCATACTGAACTGATCGTATATCTGTGACACACGATACTACGATACATTTTGGATTTTCCACCTAAAAACAAAATAATGAATTCGTAAATGACACAACATACAAATAATACGAGGTATAGCAAATAATGGGTATTCGTACGTATGTACTGCGTCGTTCAGTCTGTCTATTAATCTCGATTCGTTTAATTTAAATTAGAGGAAAGGAAAGGATGTTTCATCGTGCCTTACCGTGCCAAGAATTTACCACAAAACAGACGCAAGAATTTTCTTTCACGTAGATGGACTCTACTAATTCAACGAAACATGAAATTGGTGAGTCAGTAATGATGAAATGAAATGAAAAGACCCGGGTAGCAAGCAGTAGCAGCAGCAGCTGCATGAATCATTCCTTTCTTTGTACACAATTTGTACTAATACTATTACGTATAGTATATTACATTATGCGGGAAAGTCCGTCGTCAGTACTTGATTAAATTCCCTAGACAGAATGACAAAGAAAACCGGACCAGACCAGACGGAAGGAGGCGGACGGAATGCGGAAAAAGAGAATAACAAAATAAAAAGTTAATAAATTCCAAGAAGAACGGAAAAAATAGGGGAAACGAAACGGAACCGCAAATAAGGATTGGGTCAGTAAGCTCAATGTCAAGTCAATCTACATGCTATGCTAGTTAATTTTCCGAGTCGCAGTCGCAGGTGCTTTTTCTTTGAATTTCTCCAAAATTTCTTCGGCATGTGTGCACCCAAACAAAAACTGAAAGAAAAATCAGACTGGCCCGCCCTGGTCATTGTTACCCGTTACTTGAATATGACCATCAGTCGTATTAAATTTCCAATTATGGACAATGCCCGGGTATCTGATGCAAAGGTGGGTAGAAGGAAAAATCCTTTTGTATGTAATGTAATACGGTAGAATTTCCATTTGGGACCCGGGCAGGATTTTAGCTAGCTCAATCTTGCAAATTTATTTTTACCTATGAAAAATTGTACGCATTATTCGTCAGAAGAATACAGAATATGAATTTTGGAGTTTTTAAATAAATTGTAAACATTTACAAAAGCTGGAGGAGGAAAAGCAAGGCAAGGCAAGGAAATTGAGTCTGTCTCGGGTCTTCTTGCGTGGGAGTCAACTGAACCTGAAACTGACTGCATTATTTATTTTCGCACAACTGAAATTTATTTGTTTCATCCACCGCCTATGCCTATGCCTAAGAAATTGAAGCCATGCTCAGACTCAAAATAAATTATTTTCCCAGATTTTGCATTAAAAATACCTACAAGGGTGGAAACGTATTTCATTCTGCATTAAAAATACATCGAAATCACTCCAGAAACTTACCTTGTCGAATTCGTGGAGGCCATTGACAATTTCCAGTGCTAAAAATAAATTGACCGATAAACAAGAAAATTAATTTTAGCTTAAGTAAGGATTTATTCCTGTTTTTATGGATTTCACAAATTTATTTTCGCACAACTGAAATTTATTTGTTTCATCCACCGCCTATGCCTATGCCTAAGAAATTGAAGCCATGCTCAGACTCAAAATAAATTATTTTCCCAGTTTTCGCATTAAAAATACCTACAAGGGTGTAAACATACTTCATTCTGTATTAAAAATACATTGAAATCACTCCAGAAACTTACCTTGTCGATTTCGTGGAGGCCATTGACAATTTCCAGTGCTAAAAATAAATTGACCGATAAACAAGAAAATTAATTTTAGCTTAAGTAAGGATTTATTCCTGTTTTTATGGATTTCACAAGAAATAATACTGCGTAGTAATAGTATCGTGTCATGTCTTGTTTTGCTAAATTAACGGGCACTCTACTCTACTCTCAGCTTAATCAAGTCATACATACTCGACTTTGAATTATAGTAATTAAATCCTGGGATTAATACGTACGTACGTACTCTGGCCTGGTTAATTAGCTTAATAATCGTCCCTGAGATTTTCTTGATACTCACGTCGACGTCACTTTGTTTTGTTTTGAGCTTATGGTATGATTGGCTTTGCTTTATGAATACTAATACAAATTGCAAAATGAAAATCCATCATTTCACCCTGGCTCGCTTGTCCCAAATGATTTCCTTGATTTGTTTTTCTGGCCTGGCCCTGTCGCTCAAAATACAAAAAGAAAATTAGGAATCGGTCGCAACTTTACATTCATAAGGCGTCGTTCAAATATCCGATGTTTGCTCTTGCCTAAGCTAATGCTTACTTTTCATATTTTGTTATTACCCATACTACTACTCCCATGACACGACTACTTTCATATCGTATTGTATTGTACATAATAATCATTCAGTTTTGGTATATTTCCTTCAGGGAATTGCACAATGCATGTACACGTTGAAAATACTATATATGCCAGGCCTTGAGCATGATTGAAATGATATTTTTATAGGACAATCCAAAAAATTATTATGTATGCAATGCAATGCTGATTGCTGATGAGCTAAAGCGGAGGTGGTAGCTCCTGCTCCAGTTCCCTGGGATTTCTCATTTCTCACAATAACAAGTTGAATTGTCTGTCATTGTCACTCGAAATTAGAATTTTATTTGCTCAGAATACACGTAGAAATGATGGATTGAGATAAATACGTACGTAGGGTAGAACAACTTTTATTGTATTTTTTTATTTTATATTTATGAACGTGTGGGTGGATTGTATAATGTAACGGAAAATAAGAAGCCTTAATTGAAATTCTAGTCTGTTGTACATGGACATGGACACGACACGGGTAAGTTGCCTCCTCCGTGTTTTTTATTTATTTTTCAAGGATAGCACGTTAAAAACAATTTCCAAGACCTAGCCCTCTGATTTTGATTGGCAGTTTTGTTTTTAATATTCCCGCTGGCTGGAAAATCTTTATAAACGTGCTGATTTGACACAAAGTTTCAAATTCAAGTGATTTGATATTTAATATCGCTGAGTCTAACGCTGCTAAGGCTAATCATTCATTTCATTCATGTATTTTTCGTATGGCTTGGCTTGGCTCTTAGTTGTTTTATCAGCAAAATTTTTGCAAAAGCAAAAGCGAAAGTCACGGCCATAGCTGCCAATTTCACATGATCATCATTCAAGAGGTCACCTTCGTTCTGCGTGCGTGATATCCATTTAATTGCCCATTTTATTATTACATAAGGAAATAAAGTCTAAGAAGTTGAGCTGAGCTGAGAGTTCAAGATTATTTCCAAGGGTTTTGCTTTAATAATTATCCACATGACTTACAGGATAAGGATACGATACGATGTGACATGACACATAAATTAATTGACCTATTAAAGTAAGCTAATTTTATTAATTTACACACTATGTTTAAGTTTTAGCTGTACTGACTGAACCTATGTAACACATTGAGATTTATTTTAATGTAGAATAGAAGGTACATGATTTAGGTACACAATTGTTTTACGTTAGGCTAATTAGGTAGTTTATTAATTAATAAATTGGACATTCACATTCATTCACACATACACACAGAATGACTAGATTGAATTTTGTAAGTCTCGGCGTCGGCGGTATGTAGCATAACATAGCGGGAATTAAATTAATAATGTTTGTCAAGGAATTATTGTTTCCTCATCTCAGGTATGCTATTTAATTTCTTAGTCAGAGATGAGGATGACATTCCTAAAAACATGATTTTGAACACAACACAAATTGAGAATAGTTGTGTGAAACGTGAATGTGAATGAAGCTCATTTAAGCCTGGTTCTACTACTATAGGATTTACAAGTAAGTCAAGTTCTTTGAACTTTCTCCGTCTTGGCTGCTTAAACTTTCTTTTCTTATCTCTTCAAGGAAATTGCAGACATTCCCGACCATAGTATGTAAGAACAGGAAGGATTCAAGAGTTAATCTTCCTTAATCGTCCCTAACCACAAGTTTCCTCTCTATTCTCTGTATCTCAGGATAAATCTCCATTTTGCCCCCATTAGGAACCATTATGTCCTCATTATGCTTTCATCTCAGGCCTCTCTATAAGCTACAACACTAAATGTGATCCGATAGGCCTATTTCCGTTTCCTCCTCACGCCTACGCCTATAGTACATTAATTTCGGGACAACAATCAAAAGTCAAAAGAATAGCACAGCCTAGCACATCTCAAGTTACCCCATCTCATGTTACCCCGTTTTCATTGCATTTTCTTTCATGAAGGAGTAATACGAAAAGCTGACTGCTATGTTAAGGATCATTCAAAAATAAATTACCAACCTGTCATAATCTGTTGCAATCCATACAAACATTTATTGAGGAAATCACACACAAAGGGACAGACACTACACTACACTGACACGGATACGAAACGAAACAAAGAAAATACAGTAGTAGGTAGATGGACGACATTGAATCACGGGAAAATATATGTAGATGGCGCTGGTAGCTTGTAGCTCGCCCAAATGTTGAAATTAAACAAGTCGAATTAGTAGGGGTATCCAAACATTTTTTAACTTTTCTGCTTCTGCTGCATTTTGGAGATCAATTCTTTTGGTTCAGTGAAGTTTTTGTTTGTCCGAGTCGTCAGCAGATGTCGTCGTCCCTGAATTTACCTCCTCCTCCTCCCAATCGTTTTCAGATATTCTGTGTTGGCATTTATCTGTTGATTTTTGGAGTGAAAGCGTCGACGGGCAATTTCAATCAGAAGTCTCTGTCTTAGTACGTCCAAAGGGTTGACGATGGATAAAGATGGCCCTGCATTTCTTTTCTGTCTGACCCCTGACCTCTGATCCTAAAAACAAAGAACAAACATCTCATTCTCATAATATTCCAAAATTAATCCCCTGAGTGAAATGACGTTAAATGCCATGGCCATGACGTGGTGGTTTTGAACCCACAGTGATTAATGAATCTATGAATCTAATGAGTTTCTAGACCCTAGTATGGCACAGCTTGAGCGAGGCTAGGCAACAGCATGACACCCGACCACAAAATCTAATCACTTATGCATTCTCATTCTGCACCCACTTCAGCTCAGGAGCGCATTACACTTAATTAACTAGCTCAATTCGTCTTCACCCTCGAAAGCCGTAGCCCTAAGTTTGAAAATCTAGGCTTAACCCACCCACGCACGCATCCTTAGTCTAGCCATTTAGTAAAAAACAATTTTTTTTTTTGCTTTTACTTCCTTATTCCAAAAATTCTGAGTCATTAGCTCATTTCCCACGCAAAAAATCTCATCTGTTGCGTTACGTTATGCTATATTCCATATTTTATTAACAATTTTGCTGTACGGGGTGGTCTAGGCATTTGGCTAGAGCTAAGCTAGGAAAAGCTACCCGGGTAGTCAGTTCTGGTTCTAGTTCTGGTTTCTGCCCGAAGGGAAAACTATGGCATAGCAGGAAGAAAGTCCGTGCCGAACGCGTGTGCAATTAAGGCAAACTTAAGCTTCACAAGATAATTCTCCCGGAAATTGTTCAATTTTGGAAGGAAGACGAAGTGTTACGTGTTTTGGCTTGGCTGGCTCTTGCCTCAAGTCAAAGGCAAGTGACGTAAATGCAAGAACATGGCACGGCATGGCCTGTACCTTAAGTTAAATATTTCTTGACTTCCCCTTTCTAAATAAGTTTGAGTTTGAACGAAGTAATTTGGAGTTAGATTTGCATCAAAATGTCAAGACAAGGAATATGCGAATAAAGTGTGTTTATAAATTCTTCCTTCCCTTTGACTTGTTTTTCCTTATTTGTCAAAGTCAGGCCTTTGCCTTGGCGGCTATGGCAAGGCTTGACAGATGGAAATTCATAAATTTGATATGACATAGCAGATGGCTTCCTTCCTCTCTTATTTGTTTGCCAAAATAAAATTCAAAATTAAATTGACATTGGGCAAGAAATGATAAAAATAGCTGCCATTCATACATTTTTCATTCAAAAAGAAAAAAATGACTCACTTGTTGCATGTTGTTGCTGTTGCCGTTGCCGTTGTCGATTTGTTGTTGTGATTCTTGCTCCAACTCTGTATGAATGTAAAATTTTGGATCCATGACCATTTCCCATGGCTGTTGTTGATTTTCTTCATTTAAGCCGTTCATGCCAATGTCAACATTTCCAATGCCATTTACGTTCAAGTTCTGCAAAAATTTAAACAAGGGATTTGTTGTTCCAGTTTTCATACGTAATGCATGGGCATTCCATTAATTTTTACTATGTAACTTTATAGTAAAAAAGATTTTTTTAGCTTTTATAGGAAGACTATAGTTTCTATTCATTAAATTGAACTGGAAGACAGATCAATGTTCTCTACTAGGAATTAGCTAAAGTGCTTAAGCAATCGATTTCATAACTAATCATAAATTAATCGACCCTATTTCATCATCATCCTGATTAAACCAACCGGGTGGAACTAGTAAATAGACTTAACTTGGGATAGGTAGGAAAGACCATCTGAACACAAGGATCAGAATATCAAATTCCAACTAAATTGTAAATCTTGTCAGAAATTTATTATTTCTTGAAAAACCTCAAGAAAAAAACTTCAAAAATTTAAAAATTTTAGGAATTTTTTAAAGAACTTCCACCCTTATTAGACTTTCGTGTAACTTTTTTTCCTGTTTTATCAAATAACTTGATCAATATATTTATAAATTGACCGTTATTTTTTCTATAAAAATAAAATTAATCTAGTCCTAGTCAGATCCAATTTCAATTTTGCAAAAACACTTGGACTTGAACTCGATACTGTATAACCCTGTGCGTGCATAATGAATGTCCAATTATATCGTAGACGTATCCTAGACTGTCTAAACAATCCAAATGTCCAAGATCCCACGCAATAGACAAAACAGCTATAGCGAGAAACTTTCAAATGGATTTTGAGAAGTGTTTGTCCAATTCCAATAAATAAATTCAATTATGCCGCTTACGCCCTCATAACCTCACGACAGCAGCTACCAATGCCAAATGCTAAAAAATACAAAGAAATGGTTCTAAGAGTACCTACCTACAAGTATTTACGTCCAAGTAACTAGTAAGTATTTTGAAATGTTTCTAGTATTCCAACCCAATTCATGTGCAAATAATGATGGACAGACTCAAAAGAAGCGCTGAAGAGTTGAAGATGTTTTTTTGAAGTGGTGTGAGTGAATAAAAACGAGATAAAGTGAAGAGAGACGGAGGAGCAAGCAATTTATTCAATTGAATTGACCATCCTTGAACTGAATTCACCCTTCAAGTCCGTCCGTCAATAATAAATCCTTTTCACAAAAATAATTCAACACTTGTCACTCCCAAGGACTACCTGCAAGGTTTGATATTTTTTTGTCAAAATAAAATAACCTATGGAATTTTCCTACTCAAAAAATCTAAAGCTTTCCAATTAAATTTCTCAATCTCAGTCAAATCTGAATAAAACGGAACTAGTAAACAAAATACGTACGTTACGTAAATTCGGACGTCATTTTAAACGCGTCTTAAAACTACTAGAAAAAGATTCATTTAAAAATACAAAAATTGGCATAAACAAAGTTTGTGTATTTTCTTGTGCTGTGCTTATCAATTAATAATTCGTTAATGCATTCGCCGAGTTAACATTAATTCTCTCAACTCTCAGTCAGTCATTGTGAATGAAAATGCTCATGAATATTTAACTTGCTATGTACGTACGTACGTACGTAGGACGCGTGTCTTTGGGCCAAAGATTTGGAATTAGGAAGATAGAAAGAGGATCAAAGGGTTTTAACTTAAACTAAGAGGCTGAATATACGTATGGAGGTCACAATGCTAATGCTAATGCCAATGTTAATGAAGATGTTATACACTCATACGTAGTATCTCACAAGGCAAAGGCAATGTCTTTCTCTTCATTAGTGTACGTACGTACGTATATCAATAATTATTACATGTTTACATTTGCTAATGCCTGCTCTGCTTTAGCTTTGCCCTTTAGAAAAGTTCCTTTCATCACTCTGTTCAATAGAACGGAAATAAAACAAAAGTTCACGCGCTGTGTTGTGTGGCCAAAATTGTTAGCTTCGCACTAAACTTCATAAGTAGCCAAATTATTCATATACTATACTACGTCCTCACGTTGTTGCATAGCATCCCATGACCTTTCAGTTTCAGTCAGGTTATTAACATTTTCATAATAAACATTTGGATTTCTCAACTTTTTTCAACAACAACGAGCATTAAGGCTGCGGGCGGGTGGTATTAGGATTAACCCTGAAGCTTTAGCGGGCATTAGCACCAGCAGTAGATCAAATTTAGACGAAAGCGAAGGAAGATGTGATGAAATCTTGAATTGCTTGAATAATAAAATTTTCCATGGCTTTGCCTATAGCACGGAATCACGACTTTGACACCAAATCCAGAACCAAAAAGCGATTGAGACACGGGTTGGCACTGGCACCGCGAATACAATAAAAGCTTGGAATTCAAAGTCAAGCACAGCAAAGCAAAGGAATCTGAACCCGAATCAAGTTCAACTCACGATGTAGTTCAGATTATGAGAATGAAATGAAATGAAATGCTTTGCCTTGCCTGAAGAATTTATAAACATCTCATCTCATCATTTTCCACTTTCTCCCCTGGAGAAAGGAGTCAAATTCAAGCAAGCATACAAAGATCAAAAAAATCTTTCAATCCCTTGCCTTGTAAATCGTAAATTGTAAAATTCTTTGAATCGTGAAGAGAAATTGTAAATATGACGTCTTATCGTCCTCGCCTACTACGCTACGTGTTAAATAGAAATCTAATCTACCTACGTGTTCAAGTCATCTCAGCGTGATACTTATCGAAATAAATTTGTATAAAAAAACCTAATTTTTCAATTTGTAGCAGAATAGTCGAAAATGTTCCCTTGTGTCGTGTGTGTGTGTGTGTGTCAGAGTCAAAATCTCATTCTTGAGTTGGAATTGAATTAAATTAATTTTCTTAGCATAGTGGTATTCGCGTCACAACTTTCGTTTCGCTTTGCTTTCGTAGTAATCGCAATGCAATGCAATTCAAAGCAATCTAAGCCAAAGACTCAGGTGTTGATGTCTATCATAGCATAGCCTGGCCTGGCCCTAAACGTAACACGACTTAATGAGTGAGTGAGATGCTACGTAATTTAAACAAAACTTAATTAACCAAATTTCCTCGTTGTGTACGTGTTTCAATTCCCTCAGGTCTAATTTAATGAATGAACCAGCCAAGCCAGCCAAGCTAAAGCTAACTCAATTTTTTCTAATGCCTGTGCTTTCCCCCACTCGATCTCATTTCCTTCAAATTAAAAATACACTAAAACACAAATTAATTAATTATTTCTAGGTGACTGATAGGCATCACGCCATGCTATAAAAATTAGACTACGTATTTTTTTTCAATTAAAATTTGCTGATTGTTCTAGAAGGAGCGGAACAATAATTAAAAGCTGACAAGGGCAAAGCAAGACCGAGCCAGGTAAAAAAAATGTAGACAGGCATTGGCTGCCACGTGCCTTATTAGTTTTTATGTCATTAGAATTTTTCTAGAAAAAACGTAGATATAAGAAATCTTGATTGCCTGGCCCATTAATTATCGACACGGCTCATTGTTCACTTCACACTTGAAAAGTCAAAGTCAGCCAGCACTACAGAGGCCTAAGAAATGCTCATGTGCTTTGTTCTCTTTTTGATTGACTTTTTCGAACAAAGAAAGGAAAAGTTCAAAATTGTCAATACCCGGGTACGGGCACAGGTATTGCGATTGTCTCTTGTTCTTCTTGTATTAGAAAACTAGGTTATTAGTTTCGTCTTTATTTCTTTTCTTCCAACTTTTGGTACATTGCTATTTGCTTTTTAGCTTTTTGCGTCATATTTTCTTGCTGTTTTTTCTATTTTAAACCCTTACAGTCGCACTTTGCCTTGCATTGCAGTACTAAACAATCAATTTCTCGTTAGCGAATCAAATTTGTCAAAGTAAAGTAAAAATAAATAAATCAAAGAAAATTACATTCAATGAGAAATACCCTCTGGCCTGGACAGACAAAGAAATGACAGCTACAGGAATGGGATATCATCAAATCGTTTCAAATTCCCCAGGGGATAATTACGAGTACCGGTTCGGATATTTCCTATCACGTCCACCCACGCAAAATGCCCCATTCCCATGAATAGAAAATAATTTCAAATGACATCCCGCCGCGCCGTCTTGTACTGTATTCTAGATTCTAGAATCCAGCCTTGTTTGTATCTTTCTTTCTTTTTTATCCAATTATTCTACGACAGAGGAAAGTTTGGAGGAAATTCTCTAGAAAGAAATTTTCTGGACAGGTGTATTTCCATTCATTGCCTTTGCCTTATGAGGCAGAACTAGCCCACCTAGGGAGACTCATCTGAAGAACAAAAAAGTTCATTAAGTGTCTCAACGGTATGACACATCCCGTCATCTTTCTTTCTTTTTTATCCAATTATCCTAGGACAGAGGAAAGTTTGGAGGAAATTCTCCAGAAAGAAATTTTCTGGACAGGTGCATTTTCATTCATTGCCTTTGCTTTATGAGGCAGAACTAGCCCACCTAGGGAGACTCATCTGAAGAACAAAAAAGTTCATTAAGTGTCTCAACGGTATGACACATCCCGTCCCGTCTGTCACAGTTGGACACTTCCGAAATCCGAAGACTAGACTCTCGTCTCGGGCAAAAAAAAGTTCCAGAAATGACCTTAATTTCAATCCTACACGTGGGCCTGGGCCTATAGACAAAAATAAATTTCTTTTTCTTACCTGTTCAGAATCTGGAGGAACCTCGAGCCTAAATCTTCGTGTGTATTCATTGTCCAAAGGGTAAAATTCTTCCAGTTGTTGTTGCTGCTGCTGTTGTTGTTGTTGGGATGACCCCGTTTGACCTTGACCCTGCCCTAAGTCTGTCATCTCTGCCTGCTGCTGTCCAATTGGAATTCCATGAACGCCTTGGCTTTGAGATGAGAAACAAATGCAGAGAATGAGGGAAATCCAAGCGATTGAAATCGTCGTCGTCGCAGGAATAATTTGGCGGGTTTTACGGGAAGCGGCGGGCTTAGTAGTAGTAGTTTGGCGGGATTGTGGTTTGGCCTTGATGACCTGACCTGTAGTTTTGTGTTGTGTGTTTGTTGTCTTCTTCATTGTTCCAAAGTTTAAGTTGTAGAAAATCCGGTAAATCTCAAAGTAGTCGTCAATTCACTCTAATAAAGAAATTACAGGAAAAAAATAAAATCTCATTTTGCCCCGGTGGACTAAAATTAAAATGCACTCAAGTTGCATGATTCAAAAAATTCCAAAATCGAAAGTCCAGTTTTAAATAATTTCTTAATTTAATTTTGAAATTAAAATTTAGTGTTATTTTTTCCAAGAATTGACCTGCCTTGACCTTATTTCTTCAACGCAGCAGTAGTGGCAACGGCAACTACTTTCTCTCACTTTTTTTAATTAATTTGTCAATTGATTAACGTAGTATTAGCACTTAATACTCAAATACGTATATAAAACGTACGTGTTACTATCACTTTCTTGATCCTACTGAACGTTTTAAACTCATTTCATTGGATTGGATTGCATTGCACTACATTGTACTTGTACCATGACCTGTACATGACCTGACCTCTTTGCTACTGGTACGTCGTCATGACCATGGCATAGGCAATTGGCAATAGTGTGAAATAAAGAAGATAAAAATCTACAAGATTATATTTTTGTTACCTTGTCCATTGCACTTTGTTCTTGTGATGATGATGATGATGGGAGAAGATGGACAGGAGTGCATTTTGAGAGACCCGTCTTCCTTGGAGTGTCAGAAGAGAAAGACTGAGGGAGAAAGACATGCAGAAGACACATTCATCCAGTCAAACACTTCTCCAGCTCACCCATCAATTTTCACGCACGTACGTACGTAGGCACAGGCATGCCGAAAACCTGGCCATGAGCGTGGGAAGAAAATGTCAGAAATTTTATTTTCTGGAAGGTTCATTCAGGGAAGGTTCGTTCACTTTTTTCTTAAATTTTCTATGCTGTAGATTTAGATTGTTGAAAAACAATGCGGGGGTGGGATAAGCACCGAGTGACTCACTTGATTAGATTTTAATTTTCGTTTCTTTGTTTTAAATGACTAAATTCCAGGAAATTGAAGAATTCTTAGTTTTAATTACTTGATGCCTCAGTCTCTAGAAATTTCCAGATAATTACTCACATTCAGCTTAGCTTTCCATAATTTTCTAATATTCGCCATAAACATACATATATTCGATTTTTTCGAGCACCCGACAGAAAATTGACAAGGATTGACGTTCCAGTGACAATTTTGAAAAGCTGGACATGTCAGAAGTCAAAATTTTATTCTATTGCATTGTTATTCTTGGAATCTGTCCTATTCAATCCTACCTCAGGTTTGGAAAAAATATCGACATGCTGTCAGCTTAACTAGGCGATGCATTTGCATTGGACTTCGACGGACACGTGAATGAGTCATGACAAAGTAGGTCAGTTAAGGTCAGGTCACAATAGGTACTACGGCTGGGACATACTAGTGATACTAGGGAAGGGACCAAAGATCTAAATTGATACTGTAGTGTAATTTTAAGTACAAGTCAATGTGTGGGTAACTTTTAATTTTTGTTTGTGAAACTTCTTGTGATTTTGATTTTGCTTAGTTGACACTGACTCGCATGATGTGTCCTGGGTTGGAACTCTGGACACCAATACAGTTCATGATTTGACACGATGCTGCTGTTACAACATGCCAAAAGCTAAAAGTTAAAATCCAACTAGAAAAACTTTTAGGTTCAGGTTCACGTTTCAGGATCTTGGTTCTTGTTTATCACCCAAATCTTGTGGTGCGGTGGTCTGCCTCCAATCTAATGCAAAGTCCAAAAATTAATTCCAATGGACTTGTCACTTTTGTGGTGCAATCCAGTCAACATTTCAAAAATACGGCAATAGTTGTAATTTTTAATATAGAATAATTAATAATTAAATCCCACACGCAACGCGTACCAACCGAAGCTAATTAAATAATTAATTTAGTTAAATAATTAACTAATTATTGTAGAAACTATTAATTTTAAAATACTTTTTTTTAATTGACATTTGAACTGATAATATTTTGTCGCCAGCAGTATGCCTTGCTGGGAAAAATTGTCGTCTCGTGATTAAATTTATATTTATACATAACTAACGTGGCAAATCTCATCCCAAGAAATTTAAGTTAATCAAGATTTGAGCTCATGCCCTTGAAGCGTGATTCTTCTTAAAACTGGGCAATTCATTCTCCTGACCTTTTATCTGACCTCAGCTGGATTTGAATGTGTAGCAGGCATGGCTATGGCTAGGGTCACTGTCTGCCTGACTGAGCTGTTAAAATAAATGTGGAAGTGGAATGGAATGGAAATGAATATTTTTGCCACAAAAATGCAAATGTATGCAAAATCTATCTTGATATGATAATTTCCGAGTTAAAAGAATTTAAAGCGAAATGGGAGTGAATGTCAAATTTTATGTAATGTCCTGAGTTTCCGTTCTTTGAAGGCTGAAATTCAAGAATTGCATAATAAATGAATAGAAATGAAATGAATGAAATCGTAATTCTAAGTTCAATCCTTTGGGAAAACGTTTCGCCACGCGCCAAGCTTTTCTTTTGAAAAATTCAAATTGTGCATTTTTTTTTAAAAATTGAAGTTTTTGCTAATACTAAAGATTTTGGCTGTTATGGTACATATAGCCAAAATTGGACATGCTACACAATCTTGCGTGCCATATACGCTTTGTTATTTTGACAGTAACTGGCTTGGGGTTTATTTATTAGAACATGACTCCCTTCTTCTCACTATGTCAATGTCAGCGTCAGCTCAGCCAATTTCTAAAGAAAACAAAACACTACGTTTGCCTTCCATATGCTTAATTGAAGTGGACTTTCACTTGGTTCTGGCTAGGCTATGGCTATACTTTACATACTATTAACACTTCCAGTCAGTATGCTTGAAATAATTGCCTTTGCCTAGTACTAAGCTGCTAGTCAAGTTTTTTGATGACTAATCACGCACTTTGTATTTTGTACTTACCACTCACATTTATTTATCCGTTCCGTTCCCATTCAATCACATTAGACTCTAGTCGTCTAGTCACGTAAACTTAGCCTTAGCCAAAGTAATTGGAATATTATTACTTTGAGCAGAATCTAATTTCAATTTCATTTCAAGTCCAACCCAGTGCAATAATCTGTTTCGCAAATATTTGCCAATTTGTTGATAAAGCTTTAACCTTTAAATTAATTCTTTGGCTTCACAAGGGAAACCCTGCAGGTGTTTTGTTCTGCCGGAAGCTATAAATAAATGCTAAAGGCACCGCACAAAGTTCAAACCCGGAAGGAAGTGGCGTGGCAAGGCATAAGCAAGATTTTAATTAAAGAGCAGATGTACGCAATTTCCTCACCTCGGTTCTCGTCAGATTCTTTTCCATTTCGTATGTACGTACGCCCACACGTACGTTTGCATGACATGTAATGGAGTGAATGAGAAGGCAATTAAGGAACAAAGAGCCGGAAGGAAAGATCTCATTTCAATTGGACGCGGATCTCAATATCAAACATCTCAAACTTATTCTTTCCTCAATTAACAACACATTCAATTTTATCTCGTACATGTTCTCGTCTCATCCTTTTATAGCTAAATTTATGCACGTGTGTAAATTATGCAAATTTATTACACCTATTCAAAATCTAATTTTATTTCCATCTACTCTACGTACGTATTTTGCTGCCTGATTAACATATTCATAAAATTCACATTTTTAACAAGGGAAGCTTCCATGCTGTTGATTATTTTGGCATTTCCAATGGAATTGACATTGGGAATTTAAAATAATCATCCGGATCAATTTCTCCTTTAATTCGAATCAGCTTCGCTAGATTTTCTCCATAGTAGTGCTTCAAATATTCACCATTTTGAATCATTTCTTCGTCAATGTAATTTTGATAAGATTCTTTTACATTTGCTCCGATGATTTGATCAAACCTCTTGACCCATTCGTCTATGATTTTATTTTCATCATAAATACAAACTTGGATAGTGAGCAAAGAATTTCGATGAACAAAGGCAGTGGCTGTCCTTGGAACTTTATTAATGGCCCCACCTTCGCCGTGGATTTGTACAAGGACATCTTTTGGCATTTGGAGGAAAAGTGGTTCTAAAATCTGGATTTGTTCTGGCCTGACTAATTTATTAAGAAAATATGATTTTGCCCGGAAATATTGACGTCCCGAATCATTCCGACGAACTTGGCTCAATTGAAATACATTTGTCACTTTTGGAATAGAACTGGTCACAACGCCCTCTATAAAATTCAATTGCAATTTGGATGTGTTTTTTAATAAATCTTGCTCAGGTAGACCAAAACTTGCCAATTTGTTTTTCAATTCGAGCAGTGTTAAATTTCCGTCAATTACTCCAATATTTAAAGAACTTTGATGTCCGTTAAAGACAACAATCGTAGCGTCCTCTTGCGTTTCAGCTGCAAACTTCTGGAAAGCGTCAAATACTTTTTTGAATTTTCCAACTTTGTTTTCATAGTCTAACGAAAAATGATTTTTGAGCGAGGCACTAGCATTAAAAATTTTGAAAGTAAATTGAGTCACAATTCCAAAGTTCCCGCCACCTGCCCCACGCATCGCCCAGAAGAGGTCAGCATTGCTATCGTAGCGTCCTCTTGCGTTTCAGCTGCAAACTTCTGGAAAGCGTCAAATACTTTTTTGAATTTTCCAACTTTGTTTTCGTAGTCTAACGAAAAATGATTTTTTAGCGAGGCACTAGCATTAAAAATTTTGAAAGTAAATTGAGTCACAATTCCAAAGTTCCCGCCACCTACCCCACGCATCGCCCAGAAGAGGTCAGCATTGCTGGTTTCATTCAAAACAAGGAATTTCCCGCTTGGACTAACAAATTCCATGCTAACAACGTTATCAGCCATCAGACCAAATTTCTTGGACCAATGACCGAATCCTCCACCAAGTGTGACCCCAGAGACACCTGTTCCGATGCAAGTTGGTCCGGAAATTCCAAACTTTCCATTTGTCCACAAGGCCCAATAAAGTTGACCAATTAAAGTTCCTGCACCAACTCTCACTTGGAGTGCTGAAGGGTCAATGCTGATTTTTGACATTCTTCTGAGGTCAATGACCAATGAGTTGGAATCTCCGAATGAGTACTTTGTATACGAATGACCTCCACTTTTAGCTACGGTCCGAATTCCTAATTTCCTTGCACATCGAATCGCGAATTGAACATCTCGTCGTCCATTCGGAAGAAAATAGCCCAAGGGTGTGATGGTACCTTGGCGGGAATTCCATTGATAATTCAAATTTTGATAAATCTCAGAATTATTACTACGTTCCACGTACGAAAATCCTGAGGTGAAAACTCCTTTTGAATTTAAACACATTTTGAACAAATTGGATAAATTGGTCGCGCTATTGACCAATGCAAATGTACACGGGAATAAAATTAACAAAATTCTGTATATATGCATTTTGAAAATGAAATGAAATTGGTCAAGCCTAGGTAGTAGGAGTTTCTGCGCCCAGCTTTGGCTATGAACGTAAAATTTGGAGAACCTATTAAATATAAATAAAATAATCAATTTCCTTGTAATGTCTTAATTTAACGCACAGTCGTTAATTATCTTAAC
>WJEZ01001489.1:0-17279 GCA_009869925.1 Thalassaphorura encarpata
GTTCCATTCCCAAGGCAATATGCCAAATGAAATTCCAGTTTGCAAGACGTAGTGATAATTTTGGAGAATCTTTCGAGTTATCATTGTGGCATAGTGCTAAACAACTACGTTTGACTTTGAGACAAGTCGAGAATGAACTGGCATGATAGCAAGGTTCTAGTTCTAGTACTTCATCTAGTTCTAGCTAGTTTATTCTACAATCTAATGACTAAACGGCATTCAAGGCTGACATTAAAAAACGTGTGTCTATTATCCACATGTTCGTACACCCTTCTCACTGATATCCAGGAGGAGTGCTCGTATTTGGATTTACGCCCAAAACAATTTTATAAAAGGTAGTGATGACTGCCTATGTTCATATCTTAAGTGTAGAGTAAGTTTGAAAAGTAATATTGGACTTGAAACCAAGAATAATTGCTTACACTTGCTACTCTAATGATTGAACATTGTGAACAACTATAGTAATCTCAATGATAGCACAGTCATAGTTAAATATTTCTGGATATGTTGGGTGGGGTTGAGCGTCTAAACTTGAGAACGAAAATGAAAGCTTTCACCTTACTTCTTTGTCTCCTATGTAATCCTGGGATTTCCCCAAAAAAAATTCTCAATGATGAAATTTGTAAGAATGTGTAACACATTTTAGTTGAATTTTTTATGACGGTGTATTTTTTGGTATACTGCAACATTTTTACCAAAATGAGCCAAAGAACTTTAACCAAAGCAATTTAATAAATCAACAATGCAAATAAGAATCGAGGTTGTATTTTCTAAGTACATAATAATTCGCCATTCAATAATACAAATGGGACTGAAACCTCGTGGCGATGCAATCACGTAACACGTACAAAAACGAAACCGGACAATGAAGAGGTCATTCGATGAAGGACTTGTCTGTAATCGTATCCTCATTTTCTCTACTCTCTATAATTTATTGCATGACGACTGAATACGGAAACATTATTCGTGTATATGACTTACGTTTTTGCGTTTATTGAATAAAACACTATCAAACAGATCAACTCCGTGCTAATGCTAAGATCCTTTGATAAATTGTCTGGCTAATCACGCAAAAGTTTAATTCATGAATGAAATTATTGTTCAATATATATATTCATCACTCATTTTTATTGTATGCATAAAGCAAATGCATGTGCCTTAAAAAAATTCATAAATCCAGCTATCGTTTGATCGGAAGGGTCAAGTTCCAAAGAGAAAACTTTCAAAATGAAAGCTGCTCTTTATTTCTTGGTATTCGGATTCTTAATTCAGGTATAAAATGTTACTTACATATATTGACTCTTAAATTATCCTATACTCAGGACTGGGCAAATTACTTGTAATTAAATTACAAGTAATTCCAATTACGTAATTAAATTACATTTTTGTAATTTGTAATTTTAATTACGAGAAAATTTAAATGTATTTCTTGTAATTTGTAATTGAGTTGTAATTGGAAAAAGTAAATCAATTACTTTTCCAAATTACAAATTACATTTTGAAATTCCTTCCTATGCTGGATTTGTCTTGAAGTCAGTACTTGTAAGAGAAATACGAATATGGGAATGCATTTGCTATAATAGGCCATTGCCCTCGTCTGGTCCAGTTGAACGTCCTTTCTCCTACGAAGGACTCATTTCTAGGCCACATAGAAGGAGTATTAATGACAGACTTTTCTAAATTTTGACTCTTTTGAAGGCTAATAGTATTTAAACGACATTATCTTAAACATTTGTGGGAAAAGTAATTTGTAATTTTCAAATGTAGTTCAATTACAGTAATTTGTAATTTACCCTGAAATAATTTGTAATTTGTAATTTGCAGCTACAATTACAATTCTACGAGTAATTAGTAATTTGTAATTTCAATTACTTTTGCATGTAATTTGCCCAGCTCTGCCTATACTTGCAACAAAAATTTTGGTTACAATTCTTCTAGTATGCATACGGTTCTGGCAATTGCCCTTGCTCGTCTACTGATCAAACGGAAGAAAATTCGACTAACAATCATACCAACAGTGGGGTTTTCGATTCTCCTGATGATAAACAACACCATTTAGGATCTGATAGCATTGAATCAGAGGAAAATAATAAATCCGACGCTTCTTCTGAAGAAAACGAATCATCAGAAGAAAATTCACATCGTGGTGAGCATGGAACTAACCATACAGTTACAATGCCTACGCCTAGACCAGATGGCCATGGATGCAAAGGAAAATGGAAAGGAAGAGGACACAATAAAAATAGAACAAAACATGATTCAGACCCAAATAATTTTCCGAGAGAAGGAGGAGAGTTAAATTTGCCAGACCACCCGAAAACGCACAACACAACTCGGGGTCATCGCGGATTTCAGAAGTCTAAAAATCGAAAAAGCCGTTGTCCTTGTTCTAATGGGTCAGGCAGAGGCAGAGACCAAAGTTTGGAAGATAAAAGTTCAACTGACAATGATACAGGTCAACGAAATGGAAATTCACATAGGCCCAATATGGGAGGTGGGCATATGGATAGTTCCGCAAGAAATCGTGAGCCCACTAGAGGAGGAGGTACTGACTCCTGGCCTAAGCANTGGAAATTCACATAGGCCCAATATGGGAGGTGGGCATATGGATAGTTCCGCAAGAAATCGTGAGCCCACTAGAGGAGGAGGTACTGACTCCTGGCCTAAGCAAGGGAAAAGTGACAAGCGGAGAGATTCCTTTAATAAAGTTACTACAAGGGACAGTGATAGTAGTAGTAGTAGCAGCCCTTCTAGTAGTTCAAATAGTGAATCAACTTCGGATGTAAAACCTGGCTCATCTAGCAGTGACTCAACATCACCCAAATGCAAGCCGAATTCCAACTCAAACCTTGGTGGAGAAAACAAAGGATTATTTGGTCCAGGGAGATCAGGATCATCAGGAAGTGAAAGAGAATCTGAAACGAGCTCTGGAACCTCTAAGCCAACTGGAGAGAAAAATAGAAAGGTCGGTAAATCCAAGTCTGGGTCATTCGGTAGTAGAAAGAAATCAAATTCGAGGTCTGGATCTTCCAATGAAAATACTTCTGGAGAAAACAAAGGCAAAGCAGGACCATTCGGAGGCAGTACAAAAACTCCTGGAGAAAATAAAAAATCTGCACCACGTGGAGGAAGCAAAAATACTCCAGGAGAGAGCAGAGGCAAAGAAGGGTCATTTGCAGGTAGCAGAAACACTCCAAGAGAAAAGAAGAAATCAAGGCCATTACGGGATAATGAAAATCTTCCAGGAGAAAATAAAGAGAAATCAGGACCATTTGGAGGAAGCAGAAGTGTTCCAGGAGAAAACAAAAAGAAACCTAGACCATTTGGTGGCACTACAAAGGAACCAAGTGAAAATAAAGGAAAATCTGGATCATTTGGTGGTAGTGCAAATTTCCCAGGAGATAATAAAAAGAAATCTGGACCATTTCGAGGTAGTACAAAATTGCCTGGAGAGAACAAGGAGAAATCTGGACTTTTCGGTGGAATTCCTGGAGAAAGGAATAAGAAATCGGGACCCTACGGAGGTAACGAAAATAATCCTACTGAAAATGAAAAAAAATCGGGACCATTTGGAGATAATACAAAAAAACCTAGAAAAAACAAAGAGAAATTAGGACCTTTAGGTGGCGGTACAAAAACACCTGGTGAAAGGAACAAATCCGGACCAATTGGAGGTAGTGGAAAAACACCTGGAGAAAACAATGGAAAATCAGGGTCTTTTGGTGGCGGTACAAAAACACCTGGAGAAAAGAAGGAGAAATCAGGGCCTTTTGGTGGCGGTACAAAAACACCTGGAGAAAAGGAGAAATCAGGGCCTTTTGGAGGTAGTACAAAAATTCCTGGAGAAAAGAAAGAGAAATCAGGTCCATTTCGAGGCAGTGCAAATAATCCTGGAGAAAATAAAGGAAAATCAGGACCTTTTGGTGGTAGTACAAAATTTCCTGGAGAAAACAAGGAGAAATCAGGACCATTAGGTGGTGGTACAAGAACACCTAGAGAAAAGAAGAAGAAATCTGGACAATTTGGTGGCGGTACAAAAACACGTGGAGAAAAGAAGGAGAAACCAGGTCCATTTGGAGATAATACGAGAAAACCTAGAGAAAAGAAAGAGAAATCAGGACCTTTTGGAGGTAGTACAAAAATTCCTGGAGAAAAAAAAGAGAAATCAGGGTCTTTCGGTGGCGGTACAAAAATTCCTGGAGAAAATAAGGAGAAATCAGGGCCTTTTGGTGGCGGTACAAAAATTCCTGGCGAAAATAAAGAAAAATCAGGACCATTTGGAGGCAGTGCGAATAATCCAAGAGAAAATAAAGGAAAATCAAGACCTTTTGGTGGTAGTACAAAATTTCCTGGAGAAAACAAGGAGAAATCAGGACCATTTGGAGGCAGTGCAAATAATCCTGGAGAAACTAAAGGAAAATCAGGACCATTTGGTGGTAGTACAAAAATTCCTCGAGAAAATAATAAGAAATCAGGACCATTTGGAGGCAGTGCAAATAATTCTGATGAATATAAAGGAAAAAGTGGACTTGGAGTCACCAAAAATACTCCTAGAGAAAATAAAGAAAAATCAGAATCATTTGGTGGCAGTTTAAGATTTCCCGGAAATAAGAAAAAAGCGAGACCATTTGGAGGTACCAAAATTACTTCTGAAGAAAATAAAAAATCAGGTCCATTTGAAGATAACAAAAATAACCCTGGGAAAAAGAAGAAATCAGGACCACTTGGAGATACCACAAATACTCCTGGAGGAAATAAAGAAAAATCAGAACCATTTGGGGGTAGAGCAAAAACACCTGGAGAAAAGAAGAAAGCGGGACCATTTGGAGGTACCAAAAATACATCTGGAGAAAATAAAAAATCAGGTTCATTTGAAGATTACAAATATACTCCTGGGAAAAAGAAGAAATCAGGACCATTTGGAGATACCACAAATACTTCTAAAGGAAATAAAGAAAAATCAGAACGATTTGGGGGTGGAGGAAAGAAGTCAGGACCATTTCGAGATAAAAAGGAAAAATCAGGACCATTTGGGGGAAGAACAAAAATTCCTAGAGAAAACAAGGAGAAATCAGGACCATTCGGAGGAAGTACTAAAGATCCTGGCGAAAATAAAGGAAAGTCAGACCATTTTAGGGTTGGAAAGAAAAGTGGTTCGAATTCAGGATCTTCTAGTTCAAAAACACCTGGAGACAACAAAATGAAGTCAGGTACATTTGGAGGTAGAAAAAAATCCTCAAACACAAACAATGATGAAAAAAATAAAGATTTATTCCATAAAGGAAAATCAGGATCATTTGGAGGAAGAAAGAAATCTAATTCGAATTCTGCATCTTCAAATACAAAAGTTGATGAAAAAAACCAAGAAATTTTCGATAAAGCCAAGTCGGGAACATTTGGAGGAAAGAAATGTTATTCAAATTCTGGATCCTCCAACCCTAATGCTGGTGGCGAAAACAAAGGATCATTTGGCAATAAAAACTCAGGTTCATTTCGAGGTAAAACGAAATCAGACTCTAATTTTGGATCATCCAATACAAAGAAATTCGGTTCGAGCTCAACATCTTCCAATACAAAACAATGCTGGGAAAAGTAATGAGTTATCAGGTCAAGGCAAATCAGGTTCAGTTGGAAGAAAAAAATCTGACTTGAGTTCAGGATTTTCAAAATCAAAGAATGGTGGAGAAAAGAAACGGTCATTTGGTCAAGGGAAGACAAGTTCATTTGGAGATGGGTCAAAGAAAACGGATCGTTTTTCATCAACGTCCAGCAAAATTAAGGGAAAAAGTGGATCCCGACGTGGTGGCTTCAAATCAGACGCATCAGGCCAAAAAAATAAAATATTCAATGGAGACAAAGATAAAGCTTTGAGTAGTGGGTCCAAGCTATCTGGTAAATCTGGCAGGAAATCAATGTCAAACAATGAAGGAAGCAAGAGTAAGGCAAATGCAGCATCTAGAATTGGCTTAAGGAAATCAGAATCTTCCAAATCAAAACCTAGATAACTTGAAAATGGTGGAAGAAAAATTTTAAGTAAGGATAAGAGTAAACCTTTCTTAAAACACTACTTTCAGCTAAAATCCTACCTAATAATTTTGCGAATTCACAATGTACTGTACTAGTAATTTAATCATATTTAAGTATTAGATGAAATAAATATTTTGAACTTTATATTAATGAAAGAATGCAAACATTTTCGCTATAATGCTAAAATCATAATAATACTACAGGGCTTAGTTAGCTGTATTCGTTCAAGGTTTTAGTGACGTCTCTTGCATACTTCTTTTTCAGTCCTATTCATTCTACTATATAGAGAAAGTTTACTGTTGAATTGTGTCTCTTATGATTTTTTGGACAAATATTTGGATCGGGATTATCTCAAAGTCAATCTGTTTTGACATTTTGGTTGTGTCTACTACTAACAACGTCACCAGTCGTGGCATTCTCTTGGCCATAGTGCAAGGTACGGTATGGTATCATTAGATTTAGTTTGAACAGCGATAATGACAGGACCGAGTCGTCCATATCATGCTTAGATATAAAGAAAGTCGCCAATTGTATGTTATTAGTGAGAGAGTTTGGATCAATGCACCCTGCTGCACCTTTTTTCCAATCCAAAAACCAAAGAATAAAACTTACACGAATCATATCCACCCTCCTGTAATCATAGCTCTTAGCTTTTAAAATTAGATATTGACTTTGTTGACACTCTTTGAGGTCAAATCCCGCAATGTTTACTTTTCTGTGCACAGCGTGTTATTATAAGAAATCAAGAAATGGTCATAAGAAATAAGGGGCTATTTATCATCTTAAAGACATTTCCTTCAAGGTAGCATTCGTTAGAAAATTAGTATTACACTTTGACTCGATCCTACCAGCATTGCAAACTCTCAAAATGTTAACTCATGAGATAAATAAACTTTTTGCACATTTGATAGAAATTGGAATAAATTTTTGTATTTTCCCCTGGGCAAGAGATTCCATTAATCACAGATATATTCTAACAACAAGTCATTATCGATTGTTCCTTAACAAATTTTTGCGTTTACTTCTGCCATTTACTACAACTTATCTTAGTATTTGGTTTGTGGTTGAATTGTTTAATGAAAAAAGTTCTTCCAAGCCACTCGTTTTGCTTGATCTGATGTCCCTATTTGTGCTGGCCTGCTCCTGCATAGCAATTCATTTTGCAGCGGACGAAGACGTGAGACGGCTAATTAATGACTTTACTCAACTCGACCATCATTTCTTTGGTTAGTGATTTTCATAATTTAACCAAGCTTATCATATGTCAGCTCATATTTTATTAGATACTTTATACACCAAACGAAAACGAATTCTGATGGAGAAGAAACAAGGAAAATCATTACTCCAGCTAACGCTAAGGATGTCCGAGATGAGTATTTTGATGCTCTTCTTAGTGGGTTGGCTCGGTTGTCTTTTAAACAAGCATGATTTGCTACGACGTCACACTTATGAAATATTGAAAAATTTGCTTCCATTGGATGAGCTATCATTTCTACTACTCTTGATTCCATTTTCGTTATTAAATGGAATTTGCTACTTGGCACTTGCAATCGGGACAGCTCCTATCGTCGCATTCATCATGTACGTTGAAAGTACAATTTTTTGGCTAAAGGATTTGAAAACAAATAAGAAATTGCTGAAGAAAACAATTGCTAAAATCACAACTAGCTACACAAAGCTATATGTTATGAATCAACATTTTATGAATACAACATTTGCTGATTTCGTGATCTTGGTCTCACTCTGTGGAATCGTCGTTTTGGAATCAGCTCTCAATGTTCTATGGATGGTCAATTTCAGTTTAAAAAAATACGATCAAGCTGCATTGTTCCTACTCCAGTACTTGTATTCCATCATTTCGATACAAGTGGTACTTTTGAAAATGGGAATGATGGACAACCTCTCCGAGTCATTGGTGGCACAATGGAATAATATTACACATTAAGAATAAATATTTGAAAAAAATCATTAAGGGATTTCGTCCGTTGAGTGTTAAAGTCCCACCATTTGGAATCATCACAGAGTCAACTTCCATGACGTTGGGTTGTCGGAGTTTGGAAATAGCTATAACAATTAGATTTCTTCTTTATTAAAGTAAAGTAGTTGTGAAATCTAACTGAAAATCTTGAATAAATAAAATACAACATTCATTTTATTTTTTGTATGTTCTAATGTAAATCTGTCATCTTGGTCCAAGGTTGACGACATGACATGACACATAAGCTTCCAGTACCGAATTTATGTAGTACGTCATTTCGAATCGATTCGACCGTGACTCATTTTCATGTATTGCAGTTGGTGTTGGCGCAAGGACTGAAACTGGAATAATAAATTCTTGAGTCAATAGCACGTGGCAAATTGTAGTTCTTCCTAAACAAAATACAAATTCAAAATTCCACTGGGATTCCGTGAGTATTAATTAGCCAAACCTAAACTTTTTGATAAAAAAGGAAAATGAATAGTAGTTGTGAAAAGTACAAGGCAATAAAATTGTACAGGGCTAGCAAATTCAGATAGAAATTGTTTAAGAATTATAAATATTTTACATTTACTTAAATCATATTCCTTCCATTTGGTCAATTTTGGTATCGAAGCAAATTACGGTTTTCCGCTTCCTCTTCCTCTAGCTAAACAAACACATAACCCGGAACTTCTCGAAATGACCAAGGTCAAACTTTTTCCAGATTCGGATGAACTGTTCTGCAATTAACCACGTACACATTCACTTGACTTTACATGTAAAATTACTGTCATTTTCAATTGTAAATATGTCAAACTCCAGGCCTTATTGTAAGCTCGTGTCAAGAGTGGATGTTAGGTTCATTAATTTTTATATTCTAATTTATATTCTCGCTTTAGGTACGGATTTATCTACCTCGATATATGGCTAAGGTGAAGCGCATTTTGTTTTGTTTTTATTTCCGGTATTCGAATCCCGGCCCAACAGAAGCGTATAAATTCGATGAAGGGATCGGACCAAAAATTCATTTATTCACGTTACGCTAATCTTCGCCATAAAATAAAATTTTGAGAAAATGTTAACTCGAGAAATACACAGACGATTCGCAGAAGTTATTCAAATTGGAATATATTTTTGTATTTTCCCCTGGGAAAGGGATTCGGTCAATCACAGATACAATAAAACAAAAAATACCCGACGATTAGGTGTTAACACATTTTTACGCTGGATTATTTCACTCACTACGATTTATTTTGGGATTTCTCTTGGGATTGAATTATTCAGTAAAACTAAAAGCGATATGCCAAAACAAATGTTTTTACTCAACTTGTTGTGTCTCTGCATTTTAACAACTAGTTGGATTGGGCTACATTTTGCTGCGGACGAGGACGTGAGAAGATTGATAAATGATTTCACTAAGTTGGATCATCAGTTTTTTCGTAAGTCGTAATTTTTTTCAAATATTGCTATGTATGTCAACTAAGCATTCTGACATTTTTAGGCATCCTATACACTGAGAGGACAAGAGCTGCTCTGGAGAAAAAACAAGGCAAATCAGTGACCCAAATGTGCTTGATGGGTTTTAAACTGGGTATTTATAATGCATTTATGCTGAGTACTTTTGCCTGTCTCTTTAATGAGTATGATTTGTTCCGACGCTATATTTATAACATAATTTTAAAACCATTTCCACTTTTGAATGAGTCCTTTGAACTCCTTGTGCTAATCCCAATTGTATTATTTTGTGGAGCTTGTTATACAATTCTACCTTTCACATCCCCAATTCTGATAGCATTCGTGATGTACGTGGAAAGTACAGTATTCTGGCTAAGAGACCTCAAAACAAATTCTAAACTACACAAAATGACAATTTCTAAAATCACAATGGCATATTCATGCCTCTATGTTATGAACAAACATTTTATGAGCACAACATTTACTGAACTAGTCTCTGTAGTCTCACTATGTGGATTAGTATTTTTTCAATCTATATTGAGTATTTTTGCAATGGTTAATTTTAGTTCACATCGATACTTTAGATCCGTCCTATGCTTGGCAACGTATTTACAATCAATTTTTGTTGCACGTATTATTTTATTAAACATGGGACTTTTGGATGGTCTTTCCAAATCTCTTTTGACCAGATGGAAAAATAGTCTGTACATGAATAATAAGTACGTGAAAAAGGTTCTTAAAGGATTCCGTCGACTCTGTATTAACATTTCTTCATTTGGAACCATGAAAGAGTCAACTTTAGCAGTATTTTCTATAAGCCCGGATGTCGCGATTACATTTCGTATTCTTGTCGATTAAAAATTCATAGTAAAAGTAAAAGTATTGTTTTAAATATATATTATTATGTCTGTACATAAAATAACAATAAAACCTAGTCCTTCTTGATGGTCTTTACATTATTTTGGTTAAAGCAATGAGAATCAATAAGGTAAATTTATTTTGAACTTTCCTTAAAAATTCGATGTAATTCTACGAATTGATTTTAGTAGAGGCTAGAATAGAAGCTCTAATTTAATACTTCTTTATGGAACGATCTGCTGAATCATGAGAACGTGGTACTTTCTCCTTGATTTACTGAATTACTGAAATTACACGTCCAAATCGCATGACATGATTAGATTTGAGATTTTTGAGGTCAGACTGGATTCATGTTGAGGAGGTCATATTATCGAATCTGGAATAAGTTTATCGATTGGCCTTTTTGCATCGTGTTTGGATTGAGATTTCAACCCAATAGTACACTTTACGTAATTTTTGTCAGAAATCAGTCTCTAAAATTAGTAATCAGTCGTCACTACCGATAAGTCCTCTGAAAATTTTAAAAAAGCTTCGACTTTCTACAGTGGTTCAATCATTTAATCTTAATGGAGCTTGTGCTTGTGTAAGAAATTTTCCCATAGACATAGACACATGTTATTAATGTTCTGCAGTTCTACTGTACGTATTTCTTCCCGACCGTGAGAGAAAATTGAAAAATATAAAACAGCAACATAGCAGATAATTACATAAGTAAATATTATCCTGTCTCATCAGCTATCAGCCAGCAATCTTAATATTCACATGATGTTTTACGTCAGCGTTAGTATTTAGAAAAACTCGATATTATTATTTTTTACAGCATTGCGTTAGTTTTCTCCTCTGCCTGAGCCTAGTAGGCCTGGGAATTATCATTTTTCTCTCATTTCTTGAAGCGTGGAGTGGATTGAGTTAAAAATCTTCAGAGTCAGGCCAGGTGAAGGTGAGGATAATCCAGTATTATAAGTAAGTGCATTACATTGCATTGCATTGTAAACTACACTATGGTCCCCCACAATCAACATTGTCGTCAGTTTTACCTACATGGTGGGAGTAATACTAATGCCATGCCATGCCGTGCTAGTGTATGACTAGACTATAGGGTGGTTTGCATTGCACTGCATTGTGTGTAAAGTGTGAGATCATAGGAAAAGAAATATGTAAAAAAAAATTAACTCTCTCATTGTTGGGGAGTGAGCGGTTGGTGCAACTCCAACTTTTTATACGGAAGTTTTTCTTTGACTCATTTTCCCTTCATCAGTCAGTCAGTCAGAATTTACTATAGGCAATAGGCAGGTGTCGGCAATAGAAAGGAAAATGTAAACGAATAGCAATATATATGGATTGTTGTTCAAAATTGGAATTTTAATAGAAACAAGGAAGATTTCCTGTTTTGCCTTGCCTCTGCGGAAGTGTGAATATTTTGGTAAGTCAAGATTTCTACATCTTACTACATAAATGGGGCTTGAATTTTATTACAAGTCAATTCAAGCGAAAGTGAATTTGTATTGTATTGTACCCGGATTCAGAAACCGGACTGGAACACATGCGATTTATCCGTTACAAGGCTTTTAAGCAAATGCGATTTGGAGTTGACCGATAATAACAAAATTCAATTGCAGTACTGTAAACAGTTCCACATGTTTATTTTGGTAGTGATAATTTTTATCAACTGCTTCAATGAACAGAAATTTTATTAGCGTGGACACATTTTAAACTAAAATGCCGAGAAAATGCTATAAGATTTCATTTTCAGGTAGTTTAGAATTTTTTCAGTTTATTTAGATTTTTTTGTATTGTTTTAATTTTTTATTGAATAATTCAAGATGAGTTGACTCAAATCAAGACTCCTCGTTCGTCAATTTAAATGGTTAAGCAAATGATACGCTTTATTTTTTTTGTGACCCTTTGCATCTGACCATCACGCTCTAGTAAATTAAACAAAACTTTCAATTTCGACTTTGCGCATTAAAGTGATACGTGACCTCTCGTTCTGGTCTATGCCCTCGCATAACACTTAAATGGCATAAAAATGCCTAAAATGCGTGAGATTTACTTACTACATGCGTGTTTGTTTTGCGTGTAGATAAAGAAATTATTAATTATTTATGTACGTACTCAAGTACTTTTCCTAAAAAAGCAAGCATGAACATACAGTCAACAATGAGCAATTTTAATTATGCATTGTTCTTAATTTTTTTGCAGTTAAGTCATAATGAATGAAACGATCTCCCTTGGGTCTACGAATCTAATGTATCCAACCCCATCACCTCGTCTAAGGGTCCAACATCATCAAATCCCACCGACACCAAGACTAAGGGCAACCACCCCTTGTGCCTTGACCCTGGATAATATTTCTCTAAGGGACAATGCTAAAATTCTTCAATTGGCTGAAAGAATTCAAACCAAAAAATCACCAACAAAACAAGTCAAAAACAGCAGCAATCAACATTTGCTAAGTACACCGGCAGTAGCTAAACCGGTGATTAAAAATGCAAAAATTACAGTCTTTGGAGATGGCGGAAAATCTAAACGTCAGCAACAAGAACAGCAACGCAAATCCAAATTGTATTCGAGCTTTTCTTCTGGAAATAAAAAATTCCAAGATCCTACGAGGACTAATATTGAACATTTGGTTAACATTGCCAAGAGTCCAACAAATGTTTCTTCTACGCATGCGCAGGTGTATTCCGGGCGAGATTCACCATCCCCTGTTCCTATCACACCGAGTTTTCATGATAGTCCGAAATTGGCCAGTATTTTTGGCAACAATACAGGCGGAAGGAGAAATGGTGGAAGAGTGACTGTGACAATTGGAAATTCAAACTCAAATGGTTATGCAAAGATTGGAAATGGAGTAGTGTTTGCGCATGCGCAGGTCCACGAGCGGAGTGTGACTCCTCCCCTACCCGTACCCAGTGAAAACGCTAACGCCATTATTGTTGAGGATCTGAACAATTGTCAAGATATTCTGAGCCGGCTATCTGTGAATGTGGTTAATGAGTTGGAAACAAAGAAATGTGTGTCTAAAAATACCACAGATGGGAGGAATCACGTGACAACTGTCGTAGTGTGTCCAACGCCCCCGAATACGAAATACCACCCCATCAGGGGAAATTCTACTCTTGCCCCTAACGGGGGGAATAATGGGAATTTTCCATTTTCATCTCACTACTGGTCTGATCGTTCAGAGTCATCGGAAGTGTCAGTGTCTCATTGCGCAGGTCACGGTCACGACGCAAGCGCAACATCTCAAGGAATGAATATTTCTTCAGCTCAAATCCTTCCATTACCACGTCCAAGCCAATGTCCACCAACGGTCGAGCGGTCGGGCGGCAAACCACATGGCAGAAACAATCATGACGGAAATTCCAAAGAATGGATCCCTGTGACTGTGAATATGAATGTGAAACCTTCACACGATTACTCATTTTCTGTTCGCAAGTCAAAGTCCGAATTACAAGTGAATTTAAGTTGTGGTGGTAGTGGCGGTGCTTGTCCTTCCCCAGAACAGGATTCTTTACCTTATTACCACGAGGAACGGAAGAGGAGTAATTCATTTCCGTCCGAGCGGAAACAATTCTTTTCTCAAAATGTTTTGCCCAGGTTCGTTCACTTTTCTTAGTTCTCTTCCTTATTTATTTCTCATTGTTAAAATTTAACAAGGGACATTCCTGCCCTGTCCTGTAGTGTCAACCACAAATCCAGTTATATTTTTTTGTGAGTCTTAATCATTTAAATTCTTCATTGCGTAGTATATCTCACCTTTGACCCGTACACCCATTAATTAAAGGTTAATGGAAAATGTGATATGTGATATCTAGTCTGAAGACGTGTGACCCAATAGCCCGTAAAGCAAGCAAAGTAAAATATTGTTTAAGGTTTTAAGCTGCACCCTCATGCCCCCATAACTTTGGCTTTTTTTTATGCACTCAAATAATTTGGCCTGGGCCTTGGCTAATAAATTCACGTACTGTACCTGCACGTTGGAAAATTTTTACAAGCTGTGCGGATAATCAAGTCACCGGAATTTATAACCCTACAGGGCTAAATGCTAATGCTAAATGCTCATGACTAAGCCAAGGATGCATTACAATTACATTACAGGCATAAGCACTCTGCAAATGGCAAAATAAATCCTAACGGTGGTTGACTCCACAACAATAGCAAAGCAAAGCAAAGCAAAGCACTTGTTGCCTAACCTAACCTCTTGACTGCGATTACATTGTACAGTATTATTTTCTTTATTAAACGGTCAAGCTTTCCATCTAAGGAAATTCATGCCGGCAGGTAGGATTAGACAATTCTCCTATTTTCTTAAGACTCTTGTAAAAATAAGGACCAAGAGGAAGGCTAGGACTAGGAGTGGCACAAAAGATTCGCGAAAGCGTGTCATGTCTTTGCAAATCGTGTCATTTTACTCTTAATCTAAATTCTATGTCATACGAGCTGGCAAGAAGAAAGCATTTGTTGGTTAAAAAAGTAATTATGGCAAAGGGAAGGAGAAAATAACAATATTTGTCTTATTTGGAATTAATTTCTCATTCTACACAATTGAAATGCGCGAAATAGAGAAAATCAAGCTTATCTAAGTCAGCCCAGGTCAATAATAAATCTGACAAGGGAAATCTACAGGTTGATTCAAGTAAAAATGCTTAGTATACTCAGATTTTGCGTAATTTTTAGTAATCGTTATTAATCGAAATGGTTTCCTCGTTAATTTATTGCTATCGCTGAGCTATTGATATGAAAATGAATGTGAGTGTGACTCCCGTGTAATTTGACATACGTAAGTGGGTTAGATTAGATTAGAGTTTCGGCAGAAGCAAAAGCATAATGCTTCCAGAATTTAGCAAATGGGATCGTAAAATGTACAAATGGTTTAGTCAAGTGGTGTGTGTGTGTGTGTGATTGCGTGGCAGCAGCTGGTGACAACGATTGTCATTTTGTCCGTTGGGCTACGTTATGGTGTTTTTGTAATATATTTTTTAACGCCCCGTTCGAGCCAAAATGTCGAACTTAATGAACAAAGTTGAAAATTATTGGCGCCGTGTTGGCGATGGCGGTGGCGGTGACCCCACGCATACAGTTAGTGCCGCACAGTTTTCAGACAATTATGGCCGAATGTCTCGAAGTTCTCATTCACTGCTCAGTGGGACTAGAAATATTATTCATGCTTCTGCAGTTAAAAGTTCTACTCATCGTGTGCATGCTCAGTCGACTAGAAATTTAAATGGGGCCGCGCTGGAAGTTCAAACACTTCCGAGGTCTCCGACGAAACCACGTCCAAATGTAGCGCAGATGCGCATGCGTACGCGCATTAGTAGCAGTGATCGTGAAACGTCCAACTTCCCTTGTGTAAGAAACTTGTAGTGAATGATAAGGGAACCATTTTGTGGAGCTTGTTAAAAAAATATGAAGTTTTTTAAAATGTGTTAATTTTTTCATAGCTTGCTTGATCGAGATGAAATGGAACGATTGGAGCATCGCCGGAGTTCATTTTTCCAGAGTACGGATGCCCTCTCGCCATTAAGGATTGGAAACGGAGTCACTAGGTCTAATAAGGTAAATCTAAGATGCTTAAGGTCACAGTAGGTCAAATTAAGCAGATATTCGTCGTACTATATAAGCCCATGAATGACATTTTTCTAATATGTGTCACACGCTTGATTCCTTGAATTTTATTTTGTCACACTGTTTTTATCATTCCATTCCATTCCATTGCATGGCCATTGCAATTACAAGGATACGGACGATGATACGACCTCCAATTCCATCTAAACCACACACGCTGGCTTGGTTAGGGTTCTGAAAAAATAACCTTGTATTTGTCTGTCTATTATATTTGGCTTGTACAAGATAATCGACAATTAACATAGGATCTGGGTTTCCTCTAAAATTGTACCTTTGTTCATTACTCATGCAATGTTTACCTGAGTTACCTTTACATCCCATGCATGCACACTCACGCGCAATGCAAATAAATACCTGCATGCAGGCAGTTCTACTACTTTTAATTTTATTCCATTTCCATGGGTTGACGTTGACAATGACAATTTACTCAAAATGCTACTGCTACGCTACTGGGCTTGATTTGTCATGCATTCCCTGTAACGTAACGTAGCGTAATAAATGACAAGGATAGGAATTGTAGGAATAAAATTGGGAAGGAAAGAATTCAAATTCACGTTCACGGGTTCTTGAATTCAGCATTAGTGTCATTATCACAACAATACAAATGCTGCTAAGTATTGAAATTTGTAAGTGGAGAACCTTTGAGCGTAAACAAATAATTTTGCGTAGTGAATTAGCCAGGAAGCCAAAGGCAAGCAAGGCGGTCGCTTTTCATTTTTAATTAGAGATAATTAGCTCAGAAATATTTAGGTTAACTTTTTGACTTGTGTTAATTGATAGTGTAATGAATTATTCTTTCGTAGCTGCAATTTACATGGTGAGTGTTAAAATTCCTTAAGCAAGCAAAACATTTACGCAACACACCGGGCACGGGCACGTGCCTGAGCATTGTATTAAAAATTAAGTACATCCGGCAAGGACGAATTTATTTTTATTGTCATTTTAATGAATTTATTTTTATTTGTAAACAGATACGCCCAGGTCCAGGTGCAGAAAATGCAAATGCAGCAGAAACTAGCAACAGCAGCAGCAGCTCCAGCCGTCGTCCTCTTAGCATTGACGTTTCGCAAAAAAAGTAAGTTACAAATTACAAATTCAAATGACTCATTCTACTTCTGCATTGTGTTGATAAAAATGTGCAAAAAAGTACCCAGTGTTTGTGTATGTAGTTTAGTCATTGGAAAGAAAAGGAAATACGCTTGTTAGCTTGAGCTGCTGCAGCTCTCAACTTATTTTTACTAGGAAAATCCACGGTGATGCTATTCAGGTTCCATTAAGTTAACGTTAATGATCTGAGGAAGGAAATCCAATGTTAAAATATACATAAAATTTTATGAGTAACAAAATC